>JAKCPB010000138.1:0-78617 GCA_021442155.1 Cymbidium sinense
GTAGTTCTAAGAATGGCTGACATCTTCCTAATAGGCTAGATATAAAGCATCAAAGATACACCAACCGCCCTTGGAATGATCTGAGTTGAGTTAAACTTTTAGGGGGTGGCATTTCTAATATCACTATATTTTTCTCTGGAATGATTTCGATTTCCTAGTGTCAAACAACAAACCCAAGGAATTTTCTTGAGGCTACTCTGAATGAAAACTTTAGGGGTTTCATTTTGAGGTTAAATTGTCTTAATTGATCAAAAACTACTCTCAAGTCAAAGAGATGGTCTTCCTTTTCTCTACTTTGGACCGTGAGATCATCAACATAGCATTCTACATGATAATCAATGAGTTCATCAAAGATTTGAGTCATTGCCCGCTTGAATGAATCACCAGCATTTTTAAGGATAAAAGGCATGACCTTATAATAATAGATTCTATCAGGGTTCTAAAAGCAGTGTTTCATTCATCTTCAGGGACCATCTTTATTTGGTTATATCTAGATGAGCCATCCATGAAAGAGAAGACTGCATGTGATGAGATAATGTCTACCATCAGCTCGGAGATTGGTAGTGAAAATTCATCTTTTTAACATGCCTTATTTGAATCCATAAAATTGATGCATATGTGAATTTGGCCATTCATTTTCTTAATTGGGATGATGTTGGCTAACCAGGCAGGTTATTCTTTTTCCTGGATGAAGCCATCATCGATTAGTTTCTTGACTTTAGAAATGACCTATTGTTCTATGTTTAATCGCATGTGTCTAGGAGCTTGCTTGATAGGGTTAGCAGTAGGGTCTATTAATAGTTATGGACCACTACGTCAGGAGCCAATCCAGGCATCGCATCATAAATCAGTGCAAAAGTAGTCCTTAAACTCAATCAATAGCCTAACTAAGTCATTGGTTTTAATTTCATTCAATAAAGAACTGATATATGTCGGGCGTGGATCTTCTTTAGTTCATAAGTTGATTTCTTTGAGCTCATTGATGGTTGACTTGATCTCTTCGTTGAACTTTGGTGGTACATCTTTTACTTCAAAATCATCTGAATCATCTGAA
The DNA here is from genome assembly GCA_021442155.1 of Cymbidium sinense. Classification (NCBI taxonomy): domain Eukaryota; kingdom Viridiplantae; phylum Streptophyta; class Magnoliopsida; order Asparagales; family Orchidaceae; genus Cymbidium; species Cymbidium sinense. Next base: position 1,055 of record JAKCPB010000138.1, read on the forward strand.
GTTTCTAATCATAGCTCCTCATATAAGTTAATGTGATTTCAAAAGAACCTATCAGATTCTAAATGATTGCTAATGCCTAAGCAGTGATCGTGATCATCGACTGGACCCACTGTACCAAATCCTAGTCCTAGTTTTTATTGAGAGCTTTTGCATTTGTTCTTCCATATTCTTTCAAAGTAGTCTGACCTGTGCTTTGACCAAGTGTGTGGGATTAACCCTTTCTTTGCTAAATTATGAACACAAGTCAAGTACCAATCAAAAGGTAATTCTTAAAGTTTTATGAATCATCCTCAAGTTCTACATCAACTTCTTCACTTGAGGATGATACTTCCAAAAAGAACCTCTAAGTCTTCACACATGTGGATGACTTAGGGGCTTCCTTAACTACAAAACCCTTAGCTTTCTGAAAGGAAAGTGAGGTTAGAGCTAAGGTTCCCAACTAATGCCTATCTGTGTGACTTATAAACTTGGGTACACTTATGCTTTGATTTGAAGATCAATCTTCTTCACTATCAAGCTCAAGTGTCACCTCCAAGGGAACCTACTATTAAGAATAAACTAAAATATGATAAACAAATGCCTAAACTAAACTAAAAAATAAAATAAAAACTAAATGTAAAATAATAATAAAATAAACCTAAAAAAACTAAATAAAGACCTAAACCTAAAAAATAAACCTAAAAATAAATTAAAATTAAAACCTAAACCATAGACTAAAAAAAATGTAAACTTAAAATAAACAAAATAAAATAAACATTAACCTAAACTAAAATAAACTAAATTAAAATAAATAAAACCTAAAGCTAAACTCAAAACTAAATAAAATAAAATAAACTAAAAATAATGCTAATCATAAACTTAAAAAATAAAACCTAAAAATAAAACTAAAATGAAAACCAAATATCTAAATCTAAACTAATAAAATGAAAACGTATACCTAAACCAAAAGATAAAAAAAATAAAACCAAAACTTATAAAATAAAATAAAATGAAACTAAATTTAAAAATAAACATAAATAAACCTAAAAATAACTAAAATAAAATAAATAAATAAATAGACCACAATTAAATAAAAAATAAACTAATTAAACTTAAACATATTGGTTTGCTTTAATTTTTTTAAATCCCTCAACCCTAAACCCTAAACCCTAAATCATAAACCCTAAACCCTAAACCCTAAACCTTCAACCCTAAACCCTAAACTAACCCTAAACCCTAAACCTTCAAAACCTTAAACCCTAAAGCCTAAACCCTAAACCCTAAACCCTAAAAAATCTTAAGCCTAAAGCAAAATCCTTAAACCTTAAACCCTAAACCCTAAACCCTAAACAAACCATAAACCCAAAGGTAACCTTAAACCTTAAACCCTAAACCCTAAAAATGCTAAAGCCTAAACCCTAAACCCTAAACCCTAAACCTTAAACCCTAACCCCTAAACCCTAAACCCTAAAACTCTAAACCCTGAAACCCTAAACCTTAATCCCAAATCTTAAAAACCTAAAAAAACTTATCTTAAACTAAATAAAACCTAAAAATAAAATAAATAATAAACCTAAACCTAAATAAATAAAATAAAATAAATTACAAACCTAAATTGAAATCTAAACCTAAACCTAAAAATAAAATAAAATAAAAAATAAAAATAAACTAAAATAAAATAAAGCAAAACCTAAATTAAACTAAAAATAGGATAAACCTAAGAATAAAAAACCATAATAAAATAAAAAGTAAACATAAAATAGAATTAAAATAAAATAAAAACTAAATAAAAACCTAAACCTAAAAAATAAACTTAATAATAAAACTTAAAAATAAATACAAAATAAAACCTAATCCCTAAACTGTAAAAAAAAGCTAAACCTAAAATAAAAATAAAGTAAACATAATAAAATAAACTTAAAATAAAACTAAAATAAACTAAACTAAAATAAATAAAACCTAAATCTAAACCTAAAATAAACTAAACCTAAACCTAAACCTAAACCTAAAGTAAAATAAACTAAAAATAAACCTAAACATAAACAAAAAAAAATAAAACCTAAAAATAAACCTAAAATAAAAACATAAAACCAAAACCTTAAAAAAATTAGAACCTAAACCTTAACCTAAAAATAAAAAATAGAAGCTAAACCTAAAAAAATTAAAAATAAAACTCAACTAAAAAATAAACCTTAACCTAAAAAAATAAACTAAAATAAATAAACCTAAAATAAATAAACTAAATTAAATAAAATTAGAAAATAAACCTATATAAAAATATAAAATAAAATAAAATAAAATAAATAAAAAATAATCTAAATAAACCTAAACCTACCGGTTTATTTAATTTTTAAAAAAAACCCTAAACCCTAAATCCTAAACTCTAAACACTAAACCCTAGAACTAACACAAAACCCTAAACCCTAAACCATAAACCTACAACCCTAAACCCTAAACCCTAAACCCTAAACCCTAAAAAACCCTACACCCTAAACCCCAAACTCTAAATCCTAAACCTTAACCCTAAACCATAAACCCTAAACCCCAAGTCCTAAACCTAAACCTAAAGTAACTAAATAAATTTAAAAGTAAACCTAAATCTTAAAATCTATTACGACTAAACCTAAGCCTAAACCATAAGAATGGGCATAACCTTGACATTAGGAACATCACCGTCAACCAAGTTCAATTTAGATCCGCAAAGGGAGGAAGGTGGAGGAGGCTATCACAGGTGGTGGGGATCCTGAGGTGCTAGAATATGGAGGTGGTGGTGGAGTGGTATGGAGGTGGGGAGGAGCTGGAGGTTACAACCATGGTGGTGGTGGAGGGAGAGATTGAGGATGTGATGGTGGATCCCGCACGAGATGCCGGGTGGTTATGATGGGAACTAGAAAAGAACCACCAATCCGATTTGCTACTTATGGAATTGCGTCTTTATAGTAGAGACGGTTCCAGTTATCTAGGGTTTTTGATTTTCTCTATGCGTGCTCATTTTTTATTTATCTCATTTCTTGTGTCTTAGAGAACTTGGTGTGTTACTTGGTTGATGAAATCAAAAAGAATAAATGTTGAATCTAAATTTTTTTCTTTCTTAAAAAAAACCAAAAATCCATTAACCCTAAACTAAAACTCAACCCTAAAACCAAAATCCCAAACCCTAAACCCTAAACCCTAAACTCTAAAAGCCAAACCATAAACCCTAAACCATAAACCCTAAAACCTAATCATAAACCCTAAAAGCATAAACCTTAAAACCCTAAACCCTAAACCATAAACCCTAAATCCTAACCCTAAACCCTAAACCCTAAACCCCAAACCATAAACCTAAACTTAAAGTAACTAAATAAAATAAAAAATAAACATAAACCCTAAAACCTAATAAACCTAAACCCTAAGAATGGGCAAAACCTTGACGACAGGAACATCACCTGTAACCATGCACAGTCTAGATCTAGCGATGGAGGCGAAGGCGGAGGTGGAGGCGAGGTTATCGCATTGGTGGTGGGAGATCTGGAGGTGGTGGTGAAATTGGAGATGGTTTTCAGAGTAGTTGTGGTTATGGAGGCGAGAGGAGAGATGGAGGTTACATCCTGGGTGGTGGCAGAGGGAGAGATCAGGGATATGAAGGTGGATCCTAGTCTGAGGTCGAGGTTATTTTGATGGGAATTAGAAATCAAGAATGACCGATCCAAGCCGCTACGTAATCAGATCTTAAGAGACGGTTCTAGTTATCTAGATTTTGATTTTCTGCTCGCTTTTTTTTTATCTATGTTGTCGCTTATGTCTTAGAAAACATGGTGTGTTACTTAGTTGATGAAATCGAAAAGAAGAAATGTTGAATGTGAATTTTTTCTCTAATAAAAAAAGCAAAAATCTTAAACCCTAAATTAAAATGTGAACCCTAAATCTAAACCCTAAACCCTAAACCCTAAACCCTAAACCCTAAAACCCTAAACCCTAAATACTAAACCCTAAAACCATAAACCCTAAACCATAAACCCTAAACCCTAAACCCTAAACCCCAAACCCTAAGCCCTAAACTCAAAACCCTCAACTAACCCAAAGCCTTAAACCATGAAAAGCAAAAAACCAAAACCTAAACTAAATAAAATCTAAAAATAAAATAAATAAAACACCTAAACTAAAATAAAATAAAAAATAAAATAAAATAAAAGCCTAACCTAAACTCTAATCCTAAACTTAAAAAGAAAATAAAAAAAATAAAAATAAAATTAATAAAAACCTAAACTAAAGTAAAAAAATAAAAAACCTAAATAAAATAAAAACTAAACTTAAAATAAAAATAAAATAAAATAAAAATCTAAACCTAAAAAATAAACATAAAAATAAATAAAAATATAACCTAAATCCTAACCTAAAAAAAACCAAAACCTAAAATAAAATTAAAATAAACCTAAACCTAAACTAAAATAAAGTAAACTAAAATAAATAAAACTAAAACCTAAACGTGAAATAAATAAATCCGAAACCTAAACCTAAACACTAAGAAAAAAACCAAAAATAATTTGAAACCTAAACTAAAAAATAAAACCTAAAATAAAAACCCAAAACCTTAACCTAAAAATAAAAAATAAAACATAAACTTAAAAAATTAAATAAAAATAAAACTAAACTATAAGATAAACATAAACCTAAACCTAAACCTAAAAAATAAACTAAAACAAATAACCTAAACTAAATTAAATAAACCTAAAATAAATGAACTAATCTAAATAAAAAAAATCAAAATAAAAATAGAAAATAAAATAAACTAAAATAAATAAAAATAAATTAAATAAACTAAAAGAACCTAAACCTACCAATTTACTTAATTTAAAAAAAATAAATAATAAAAATTTAAAAACAAATTAAAACCCTAACCCTAAACCCTAAACCTTGAACACTAAACCTACAACCCCAAACCTAAACCCTAAACCTTAAACTCTAAACCCTAAACCCTAATCCCTAAACCGTAAACCCTAAACCTTGAACCTTAAACCCTAAAACCATACTCCATAAACCCTAAACCCTAAACCCAAAACCCTTAACCCTAAACACTAAAACCTACAACCCTACACCATAACCCCTAAACCCCAAACCCTAAGTCCTAAACACTAAACCCTAAAAACCTAAAAAACTAAAAACCTATACCTAAACTAAATAAAACCTATAAATAAAAAAACATAAACCTAAATTTAAAAATAAAATAAAATAAAATAAAAACCTTAGCAAAAACCTAAATTTAAACTTAAACCTAAATGTAAACTTAAAAATAAAATAAAATAAAATAAATAATAACTAAGCTAAAATAAAATAAATAAAAATCTAAACTAAACCAAAAAATAAAATAAACCTAAAAATAAATACTTAATTAAAATAAAAACTAATGATAAAATAAAACAAATAAACCTAAAATAAAATAAAGTGAAAACTAAATAAAAACCTAAGCCAAAAAAATAAACCTAAACCAAACCCCTATCCCTAAACCCTAAACCCTAAACACCAAGCCTTAAAACCATAAACCCTAAACCCTAAACCCTAAACTCTAAACCTTAAAACCTATAACCCAAAACCCTAAACCGTAAACCCCAAACCCCAAACCCAAAACCTTAAACCTTAAAAACCCGTAAACCTAAACCTAAACAAAATAAAACCAAAAAATAAAATAAATAAAAATCTAAACGTAAATAAAATAAAATAAAATAAAAAAAATAAAAATTAACTGAAATAAAATAAATAAAATCCTAAACTAAACTAAAAATAAAATAAAATAAACGTAAAAATAAAAACCCTAAATAAAATAAAAAAATGTAAAATGATAATAAAATAAACTTAAAATAAAATAAAATAAAAACTAAATGAAAACCTAAACTAAAACAATAAAATATAAAATCAAACATAAAAATAATAATAAAAAAAAAACCGAAACCCTAATGTAAAAAATAAAACTAAATCTAAAATAAACAAAATAAAATAAACCTAAACCTAAACTAAAATAAACTAAACCTAAACCTAAAATAAACTAAACCTAAACCCTAAACTAAATAAAATAAAATAAACTAAAAATAAATCTAAACCTAACCTAAAAAAATAAAACCTAAAAAAAAACCTAAAATAAAAACCTAAAACCTAAACCTGAAGAAATAAAGTAAAAACCTAAACCTAAATAAAAAAATAAAAAATTAAACCTAAACATAAAAAAAAACCTAATCTAAAAAATAAGCATAAACTTAAACCTATTCCTAAAAAATTAACTAAAATGAAAAACCTAAACTAATATAAATAAAACTAAATAAGAAATTAAAATAAAATAAACTAAAATAAAAAATAATCTAAATAAACTAAGTAAACCTATACCTACCAGTTTACTTAGTTTAAAAAAAACCCAAAACCCAAAACCCTAAACCCTAAATCATAAACGTAAACCATAAAACTAACTCTAAAGCCTAAACCCTAAACCCAAAACCCTAAAAAACCCTAAACCATAAATTATAAACCCTAAACTAACCTTAAACCTAAACCCTAAACCCTAAACCCTAAACCCTAAACCCTAAACCTAACCCTAAACCCTAAAACCTTAAACCCTAAACCCTAAACTAACCCTAAACTCCAAACCTTAAATCCTAAAAACCTTAAACTCTAAAGAGAAAACCCTAAACCCTAAACTAACCTTATACCCTAAGCTAACCCTAAACCCTAAGCCCTCAAAACCCTAAACCTTAAAGCCTAAACATTAAACCCTAAACATTAAACCCTAAATCCTAAACCCTAAGACCTAAACCCTAAACCCTAATCCCTAAAAACTTAAAAACCTAAACCTAAACTAAATAAAACCTAATAATAAAATAAATAAATAAACCTAAACCTAAATAAAAAAATTAAATTAAATTAAAACCTAAAATAAAATCTAAACCTAAACTAAAAAAATTAAAATAAATAGAAACATAAACTAAATTAAATAATAAAATAAACCTAAGAATAAAAATCCTAAATAAAATAAAAACTAAATGTAAAGTAAAAATAAAATAAACCTAAAATAAAATAAAATAAAAATTAAATAAAAACTAATCCTAAAAAAAACCTAAAAATAAATAAAAAATAAAACCTAAACCCTAAACTAAAAATTAAAACCATAACCTGAAATAAAAATAAAATAAATAAAATAATAAACCTAAACTTATTCTAAAATAAACTATATAAAATAAATAAAACCTAAACATAAACCTCAAATAAATTAAACCTACACTTAAATCTAGACAAAATAAAATAAAGCTAAAATAAAAATGTAAAACCTAAACCTAATAGTAATAAAAAAACCTAAATCTAAAAATAAAAAATAAAACCTAAACCTAAAAATAAAATAAAAATACAACTCAACTAAAAATGAAACCTAAACCTAACAAATAAACTAAAATAAAACCTAAACTAAAAAAAATAAACCTAAAATAAATAAGATAAACTAAATAAAAAATTAACCTAAATAAAAATAAAAATTATAAAATAAACTCAAGTAAGTAAAAATTAAACTAAATAAACCTAAACCTGAAACCCTAAATCGTAAACCCAAATATCCTAAACCCTAAACCCTAAACCTTAAACCATAAAACCCTGAAACCTAAACCCTAAACCCTAAACCCTAAACCCCAAAACCTATAACCCTAAACCTTGAACCCCAAACCCTAAACCCTAAACATTAAACTAACCATAAACCCTAAACTAACACTAAACCCTAAACCCTAAACTAATCTTAAACCCTAAGAATGGGAAGAACCTTGACGATGGGAACATCACCGTCAACTAGGCTCAGTCTAGATCTGTCAGTGGAGGCAAAGGTGGACGTGGTGATTATCGCAGTGGTTGTGGGGGATCTGGAGGTGCTTGTGGATATGGAGGTGGTGGTCAGAGAAGTGGTGGTTAACAAGGTGGAAGGAGAGATGGAGGTTACAGCCGTGGCGGTGGCAGAGGGAGAGATCATGGATATGATGGAAGATCCCACTATTTGAGAGGTAGGGGTGGTTTAATGGGAATTAGAGAAACTGAAGATCGATTGATCCGATCTGCTACTTATGGAACTGTCTTATGACGATTCTACATATCTAAGGTTTTTAATTTTCACTATGGGTGCCCATTTTTTATCTATGTCGTCGCTTGTGTTTTGGAAAACTTGGGGTGCTACTTGGTTGATGAAATCAAAAAGAAGAAATGTTGAATCTGAATTTATTTTTTGTTGAAAAAACCTTAAACCCTAAACTAAAACTTAAACCTTAACCATGAAAGCTAAACCCTAAATCCTAAACCCTAAACACTAAATTAACCCTAAACCTTAAACTCTAAACCCTAAACACTAAAATGCTAAAAACCTAAACCTAAACTATAAAAAACATAAAAATAATTAAAATAAACCAAACCAAAAATATGATAAAAAATATAATAAAATAAAAACATAAACTAAAACCTAAACTTAAACATAAATCGAAAAAGAAAATAAAATAAAAAATAAAAGCAAAACTAAAATGAAAGAAATAAAAACCTAAACTAAACTTAAAAATAATAAACCTAAATAAATAAAATCTAAACCTAAAATAAAGATAAAATTAAATAAAAATTAAATAAAAGCCTAAACATAAAAAATAAACCTAAAAATAAAACTTGAAAATATAAAAAAGAAAACCTAAACCCTAAAACAAAAAAAACCTAAACTTAAAATAAAAATAAAATAAACTTAAACCTAAACTAAAATAAATTAAATTAAAATAATTTAAACCTAAACCAAAACCTAAAATAAACTAAACCTAAACCTAAACCTAAACTAAATATAATAAAATAAACTTAAAATAAACCTAAACTTAAACAAAAAAATAAAACCTAAAGATTAACCTAAAATAAAATCCTAAAACCTAAACCTAGAAAATATAATCAAAAACCTAAACCTAAACCTATTAATAAAAAATAAAATTTAAACCTAAAATAAAGATTAAAATAAAACTCAAATAAAAAACCTAAACTAAAATAATTAAACCAAAAATAAATAAACTAAACTAAATAAAATAAAAATGAACCTAAATAAAAATAAATAAACCCGAAACCCTAAACCCTAAACCCTAAACCCCAAACCCTTATCCCTAAACTCTAAACCCTCAACTAACCCTAAACCATAAACCCTAAATCCTAAACCCTAAAAGGCTAAAAACCTAAACCTAAACTAAATAAAATCAAAAAATAAAATAAATAAAGAACCTTAACCAAAATAAAATAAAAAAAAACAAAACAAAAACCTAAACTTAAAAAGAAAATAAAATAAAAAATAAAAAGAAAACTTAAATAAGATAAATAAAAACATAAACTAAAGTAAAAAAAAGAAAAACCAAAGTAAAATAAAAACTAAACCTAAAATGAAAATAAAATAAACCTAAAATTAAATAAAATAAAAATTTAAACATAAAAAATAAACCTAAAAATAAATAAAAAATTAAACCTAAACCCTAACCTAAAAAAATCAAAACCTAAAATAAAATTAAAATAAACCTAAAGCTAAACTAAAATAAAGTAAACTAAAATAAATAAAACCAAAACCTAAACTTAACATAAACAAAACCTAAACCTAAACCTAAACCCTAAGAAAATAACAAAAAATAATTTGAAACCTAAACTAAAAAATAAAACCTAAAATAAAAACCTAAAACCTAAACCTAAAAAGGAAAAATAAAATATAAAATTTAAAAATAAAATTAAAATAATACTAAACCAAAATATAATACTAAACCTAAAACCTAAACCAAAACCTAAAAAATAAACTAAAACAAATAACCTAAAATAAATTAAAAAACCTAAAATAAATAAACTAATCTAAATAAAAATAAAAAAACCAAAATAAAAAAAAATAAAATAAACTAAAATAAATAAAAAAGAAAATTAAATAAGCTAAATAAACCTAAACCTACCAATTTACTTAATTTTAAAAAATAAACAAAAAAAATTAAAAATAAAAAAGCCCTAACCCTAAACCCTAAACCTTGAACCCTAAACTTAAAACCCTAAACCTAAACCCTAAACCATAAACCCTAAACTCTAAACCCTAAACCCTAAACCCTAAACCATAAATCCTAAACCCTAAAACCTACAACTCTACACACTAAACCCTAAACCCCAAACCCTAAACCCTAAACCTTAAAAACCTATAAAACTAAAAACCTATACCTAAATTAAATAAAACCTAAAAATAAAATAAATAAAAACACCTAAACCTAAATTTAATAAAAAAATAAAATAAAATGAAAACCTAACCTAAAACCTAAACCTAAACTTAAACCTAAGGGTAAACATAAAATTAAAATAAAATAAAAAAATGATAACTAAGCTAAAATAAATAAATAAAAACCTAAACTAAACCAAAAAAATGAAATAAACCTATAAATGAAAAACTGAATTAAAATAAAATCAAATGGTAAAATAAAAATAAAATAAACCAAAAATAAAATAAAATAAAAACTAAATAAAAACTAAAACCAAAAAATAAACCTAAAAATAAATATAAAACTAAAACCTAAACCTTAAACTAAAAAAAACCTAAACCTAAAATAAACAAATTAAAATAAACTTAAACCCTAAACCCAAAACCCTAAACACCAAACCCTAAAACCCTAAACCCTAAGCCCTAAACCCTAAACTCTAAACCTTAAAACCTATAGCCCTAAACCCTAAATCGTAAACCCCAAACCCAAACCCTAAACCCTAAACCCTAAAAACCTGAAAGCCTAAACCTAAACAAAATAAAATGAAAAAATTATATAAATAAAAAACTGAACTTAAATAAAATAAAAACCTAAACTAAAACCTAAACCTAAACCTAAGCCTAAACTTAATAAATAAAAAATAAAGTGTAAAATAAAATAAATAAAATAAACTAAGATTAAAAAAAAATAAAATAGGCACAAAATAAAATACTAAATAAAATAAAAACTAAACATTAAATGATAATAAAATAAACTTAAAATAAAATAAAATAAGAACAAAATAAAAACCTAAACCAAAAAATAAAATATAAAATCAAACATAAAAATAAAAATAAAAATAAAAAATAAAACTTAAACCCTAATGTAAAAAAAATTAAACCTAAAATAAATAAAATAAAATAAACCTAAACCTAAACTAAAATAAACTAAACCTAAACCTAAAATAAACTAATCCTAAACCCTAAACTAAATAAAATAAAATAAACTAAAAATAAATCTAAACCTAATCTAAAAAATAAATCCTAAAAATAAACCTAAAAAAAAACCTAAAACCTAAACCTAAAGAAATAAAGTAAAAACCTAAACTTTAACAAAAAAATAAAAATAAAACCTAAACCTAAAAAATAAAATAAAATTAAAACTAAACTAAAAAATAAGCATAAACCTAATCTATTCCTAAAAAAATTAACTAAAATGAAAAACCAAAACTAAAATAAATAATCTTAAATTAAAAATAAAATAAAATAATCTAAAATAAAAAAATAATCTAAATAAACTAAATAAACCTATACCTACTAGCCTACCTAATTTAAAACTCTCTAAACCCTAAACCTAAACCTAAAACCCTAATCATACTAACTCTTCTGCTCCCTAAACCTAAAACTAAACTAAACCATAAAACTCTAAACTGTCATAAACTCCACTAAACCACACTAAACCTAAACCCTAACCCTAAACACTAAACCCTAAACCCTAAACCCCAAAACCCTCTACCCTAAATCCTAAACTAACCTTAATCTCTAAACCCAAAATCCTAAAAACCTTAAACCCTAAAGTCAAAACTCTAAACCCTAAACTAACCCTATACCCTAAACTAACCCTAAACACTAAACCCTATGCCCTCAAAACCCTAAACCCAAAAGGATAAACATTAAACCCTAAACACTAAATCCTAAATCCAAAACCCTAAACCCTAAACCCTAAACCCTAAAAACCTAAAAACCTAAACCTAAACTAAATAAAACCATATAATAAAATGAATAAACTTAAACCTAAATAAAATAAAAAAAATAAATTAAATTAAAACCCAAAATAAAATATAAACTTAAACTTAAAAAAATTAAAATAATTAAAAACCTAAACTAAATTAGTAATAAAATAAACCTAAGAATAAAAATCCTAAATAAAATAAAAACTAAACGTAAAATAAAAATAAAATAATCCTAAAATAAAATAAAATAAAAATTAAAAAAAAACTAATCCTAAAAAATAAACCTGAAAATAAAACCTAAAAATAAATAAATAATAAAACCTAAACCCTAAACCAAAAAAAAAAAACCATAACCTAAAATAAAAATAAAATAAATAAAATAAAATAAACCTAAGCCTAATCTAAAATAAACTATACAAAAATAAATAAAACCTAAACCAAAACCTCAAATAAACTAAACCAACACCTAAATCTAGACAAAATAAGATAAAATAAACTAAAAATAAACCTAAACCTAAACTCAAAAATAAAACCTAAAAATAAAGCTAAAATAAAAATGTAAAACCTAAACCTAAAAAAATAAAATATAAATCTAAACCTAAACCTAAAAATAAAAAATAAAACCTAAACCTAAACAATAAAATAAAAATAAAACTCAACTAAAAAATAAACCTAAACCTAATAAATAAACTAAAATAAAAACCTAAACTAAAATAAATAAGATAAACTAAATAAAAAAAACCTAAATAAAATAAAATAATAAAATAAACTCAAATAAATAAAAGTAATCTAAATTAACCTAAACCTTCTAGTTTACTTGATTTTAAAAAAACTAAACCCTAAATCCAAAACCCTAAACCCTAAACCCAAAACCCAAAATCGTAAACCCTAAAATCCTAAACCCTAAACCCTAAACCTTAAACCATAAAACCCTAAAACCTAAACCCTAATCCCTAAACCTTAAACCCTAAACCCTAAAACTTATAACCCTAAACCTTGAACCCCAAACCCTAAACCCTAAACCCTAAACTAAACCCCAGAATGGGAAGAACCTTGGCAGAACATCACCGTCAACTAGGCTGTCTAGATCATGATGGAGGCAAAGGTGGAGGAGGTAGTGTAGTGGTGGTGGATGAGATGCTTGTGGATATGGAGGTGGTGGTGGGAAGTGGTGGTTATCTAGGTGGGAGGAGAGATGGAGGTTATAGCTGTAGTGGTGGCGGAGGGAGAGATCTGAGATATGATGGCAGATCCCACTACACAAGAGGCGAGGGTGGTTCTAATGGAAATTAGAGAAACTGAAAAATGACCGATTCGATCTGCTACTTATGGAACTATGTCTTTGCAGTACATATGGTTCTACATATCTAAGGATTTTGATTTTCTCTATGGGTGCTCATTTTTTATCTATGTCATCACTTATGCCTTGGAAAACTTGTGGTGCTACTTGGTTGATGAAATCAAAAAGAAGAAATATTGAATCTAAATTTATCCTCTGTTAAAAAAAACCTTAAACTCTAAACTAAAACTTAAACCCAAAACCTAAAACCTAAACTCTAAACCCTAAACCCAAAACCCTAAACTAATCCTAAACCTTAAACCCTAAACCCCAAACATTAAAAAGCTAAAAACTTAATCCTAAACTAAATAAAACCTAAAAATAAAATAAATAAAATAAACCAAACAAAAAATAAGATAAAAAATATGATAAAATAAAAACATAAACTAAAACCTAAACCTAAACCTAAACCTAAAAAGGAAATAAAATAAAAATAAAAACTAAACTAAAATAAAATAAATAAAATCTAAACTAAACTAAAAAATAAAAAACCTAAATAAAATAAAATCTAAACCTAAAATAAAGATAAAATAAAAACTAAATAAAAACCTAAATTTAAAAAATAAACCTAAAAATAAAACTTGAAAAAATAAAAAATAAAACCTAAACTATAAACCAAAAAAACATACACATAAAATAAAAATAAAATAAACTTAAACCTAACCTAAAATAAACTAAATTAAAATAAATAAAACCTAAACTTAAACCTAAAATAAAGTTAAAACAAACCTAAACTTAAACAAAAAAATTAAACCTAAAAATTAACCTAAAATAAAAACCTAAAACCTAAACCTAGAAAAATATAATAAAAACCTAAATCTAAACCTAATAATTAAAAATAAAACCTAAACCTAAAAAAATAAAATAAAAATAAAACTAAAATAAATAAAATAAAAATAAATAAACTAAACTAAATAAAAATAAAAATTAAACTAAATAAAAATAAAAAATAAAATAAACTCAAATAAATATAATAAACACAATAAATCTAAACCTATCGTTTGCTCAATTTAAATAAAAATCTTAAACCCTAAACCCTAAAACTACCCCTAAACCCCAAACCCTAAACCTACAACCCTAATCCTATAACTCTAAACCCTAAACCCTAAACCCTAAACCCTAAACCCTAAACCCTAAAAACCCTAAACCCTAAACCCTAACCCTAAACCCTAAAATGTGCAACCCAAAACCTTAAACCCACAACCTAAACCCTAAACCCTAAACTGACCCATAACCCTAAACCCTAAACTAACTCTAAACCTTAAGAATGGGTAGAACCTTGACGGTAGGAACATCACCGTCAACTAGGCTCAATCTAGATCTAGCAGTGGAGGCAAAGATGGAGGCTTTTGTTATCGCAATGGTGGTGGGGGATGTGGAAGTGTTGATGGATATGGAGGTGGTCAGAGTAGTGGTAGATTTGGAGGCGGGAGGAGCGATGAAGGTTACAATCATGGTAGTCACGGAGGGAGAGATCGGGGATATGATGGCGGATCCTGCTACTCGGTGGGGTGGTTGACTGGTGGCGAGAAACGATCGATCGATTTCGCTTATGGAACTGTGTCATTACATTATAGACGGTTCTACTTACCTAGGGTTTTTCATTTTCTCTATGGGTTCTCATTTTTTATCTATCTCATTGCTTGTGCCTTAGAAAAATTGGGGTGCTGCCTTAAACTCTAAATCCTAAATAATAAATTAAAACTTAAACCCTAAACCTAAAACATAAAACTTAAACCCTAAACCCTAAACCCTAAATCCTAAATCCTAAACCCTAAACCCTAACATTAAACCCTAAACCCTAAACCCTAAACATTAAACCCTAAATAATAATAATAATAATAGAAAACTAAAAGAAATAAAAAAAACTTTAGGAAAAACTAAAAAAAAACCAAAAAAACTAAAAAGAAAACTAAATAAACTTAAAACTAAACTAAATAAAACATAAAAATAAACATAAAATAAAAAACTATAACCTAAACCTAAAAAAAGAAAATAGAACCTAAAAATAAAAGATAAAACTAAAACCTAAAAAATAAAATAAAATAAAAATAAAACTAAACTAAAAAATAAACATAAACCTAAAACTAAACCTAGAAAATAAGCATAAATAAATAACGTAAAATAAATAAAATGACTAAATAAAAATAAAAATAAATAAACTAAAATAAATAAAAAATAAATAAAATAAACCTAAACCTCTTGGTATGATTTTTTTTTTAAAAAAACTGGTGGTGAACACTAAAATAAAAAAAAAAAAAACTACAATTTTGCTTATTTAAAAAATAATCCAAACTAAAACCTACCACTAAACCAAAAGCTAAACCCTAAACCCTAAACCATAAACAAAAAATACCTTATTCTGACCTAAACCTACCAACCCAAACCCTAAAGCCAATAAACCCTAAACCCTAAACCCTAAACTACCATAAACACTAAAATCTACCCTAAAACTCTCTAAACACTAAAGTCTAAACACTAATCCCTAAACACTAAACAATAAACCTTAACCCCAAACTGAAAACATAGCTAAACCCTAAAACCTAAAACTGAGCCCTAAACCCTAAACCTACCCTGATCTGACCCAGGCTCTTAACTCTTGGCTAAACCCTAAACCTAAACCCTAAGCTGAAACACTAAACCCTAAACACTAAACTATCCCGAAACCCTAAACCCTAAAAGCTAAAAACTTAAACTTAAACTAAATAAAACATAAAAATAAAATAAATTAAAAGACCTAAAGAAAAATAAAATAAAAAATAAAATAAAATAAAAACAACTATAACATAAACATAAACCTAAAAAGAAAAAGAAAAAAAAATAAATATAAAAACTAAACTAAAATAAAATAAATAAAAACCAAAACTAAAGAAAAAATAAAAAAACCTAAATAAAATAAGAACTAAACCTAAAATAAAATAAAATATAAATTTAATAAAAACTTAAGTAAAATGAAAATAAAAATAAAAATAAACCTAAATGAAAAAGTAAAATAAACTAAAATAAATAAAAAATAAATTAAATAAACCTAAACCTACTAGTTTACTTAACATAAAAAAATAAAAAAATATAAAATAAAAATTAAAAAATCCTAACCCGAAAACATAAACACTAAACTCCAAACCATAAAACCTACAACCCTTAACCCAAAACCCAAAACCTCAAACCTTAAACCCTAAACTTAAGAAAAAACCAAAGCCCAAACCTAAATTAAACCTAAAATAACCAAAACCTAAACCAAAACTAAATTAAATTAAAATAAAATAAATAAAGCCTAAAGCTAAACGTAAAATAACCTAAACCTAAACCTAAACTTAAACTAAATAAAATAAAATAAACTAAAAATAAACATAAACCTAAACTAAAAATAATGAAAATAAACCTAAAATAAAACCTAAAATCAAACTTAAAAAATAATATAAAACCTGGACTAAACCTAAAATTAAAAATAAAATAAAACTTTTTTTTAAAACTAAAATAAATAAACTAAAGAGTAAACCTAAACCTAAAAATAAACTAAAATAAAAAACCAAAACTAAAATAAATAAACTAAACTAAATAAAAATAAAAAATAAACCTAAATAAAAAAAAAGAAAATAGACTAAAATAAATAAAAAACTAAATAAATCTAAGCCTACAAGTTAACTTAATTTTAAAATAGATAAATAATTAAAATAAAAAAATAAAATAAACTTAAACCTAAACTAAAATTAGTAAAACTTAAACCTAAACCTAAACCTAATATAAACTAAACTTAAACCAAAACCTAAACTAAAATAAAAATAAAATAAATTAAAATAAATAAAACCTTAAAATAAACTAAACTAAAATAAACAAAACATAAACCTAAACCTAAACCTAAACCCTAAATAAAATAAAATAAACTATAAATAAACTTAAACTAAAAAATAAAACATAAAAATAAACCTAAAATAAAAAACAAAAACCTAAACCTAAAAAAAGAAAATACAAACCTAAAAATAAAAAATAAAACATAAACCTAAAACAAAATAAAAAATAAAAGTAAACTAAAAATAAACCTAAACCTAAAATAAACTAAAATAAATAAACCTAAAATAAATAAAAAAAAAAAATAAAATAAATAAAATAAAAATAAACCCTAGATAAGAATAAAAAAAATAAAATAAAAATAAAATAAATAAAAATAAACTAAATAAACCTAAACCTATTGGTTTACTTAATTTAAAAAAAAACCCCTAAGCCCTAAGCTAATCCTAAACCCTAAACCCTAAATTCTAAAATAAACTAAAAAGAAAGACCTGCCGGGTTTGCATGTTTGAAAATAAACATAAACTAAAATCAACTAAACTTAAACCTAAACCCAAACCCTCAACCTAAAACCCTGCCCCACCTATAAAACCCTAACCTAAACCCTGACCCTAAACCTGACCCTAAACCCAAACCAAACCAAAACCCAAAACCCTAAACCCAAACCTACCCACCACTAAACCTAAATCATCCCTAACCCTGATCCCAACCCAAACCATAGGCATACCTAAACCCTAAACCCAAACCACTAAACCACTGACCTAAACCTAAACTAAACCATAAACAAAATACTACTACCACCCAAACCAGCTTTTAACCTAAGACTCCATCCCTAAACCTAAAATCTTTAAACCCTACAAACCACCTAAACCCTAAACCTGACTCAGCAAACAACTTTAACTAAACCCTAAACCCTAAACCCCAAACCCTAAACCTTAAACCCTAAACTAACCCTAAACCCTAAACCCTAAAAAGCTAAACACTAAAACCTAAACTAAATAAAACCTAAACAAAATAAATAAAAAAACCTAAACAAAAATAAATTAAATACATAAAATAAAATAAAAACATAAAATAAAACCTAAACCTAAACCCAAAAAAAAAAAAAATAAAAAATAAAAACTAAACTAAAATAAAATAAATAAAAACCAAAATAAAAGAATAAAAATTAAAACCTAAATAAAATAAAATTATACCTAAAATAAAAAATAAAATAAAATAAAAATTGAATAAAATCATAAATAAAAATGAAAATAAAGATAAACATAAATAAAAAAATTAAAATAAACTAAAATAAATAAAAATAAACTAAATAAACCTAAACCTACTAGTTTACTTACATAAAAAAGTAAAAGATAAAAAAAATCCTAAACCTAAACCCTAAACCCTAAACCAACAACACTAAACCTTAAACCCTAAACCCTAAAACTGTAAGCCTAAACCCTAAACCCTAAACCCTAAACCCTAAACCCTAAAACCCTAAACCCTAAAGCCTAAAATCTAAACCCTAAACCCTAAAACCTACAATCCTAAATCCTAAACCCTAAACACCAAACCCTAAACACCAAACCCTAAACCCTAAATTTTAAAAAAAAAAAACCAAAACCTAAAATAAACAAAATAAAATAAATTTAAACCTAAACTAAATTAAAATAAATTAAAATAAATAAAACCTAAACCTAAAATAACCAAACCTAAACCTAAACCTAAACTATATAAAATAAATGAAATTAAAAATAAACATAAAAAATAAACTAAAAAATAAAACTTAAAAATAAACATAAAATCAAAACTTAAAATCAAAACTTAAAAAAATAAAATAAAAACTTAAACCTAAACCTAAAAAATAGAATAAACGTAAAACGCTACTAAGAATTAACCTAAACCTAAAAAATAAACTAAAATAAAAAACCAAAATAAAAATAAATAATTTTAAAATAAATAAACTAAACTAAATAAAAATAAAAAGCAAACATAAATAAAAATAAAAAATAAACTAAATAAAACTAAACCTACTCATTTACTTAATTTTAAGAAAACCCATAAAGCCTAAGCTAACCCTAAACCCAAAACCCTAAACCACAAAATAAACTAAAAAAACCTGTGGGTTATTTTAAAATAAACCTAAACTAAAACCAAACTCTAAACCTAAAACCTAAACCCCAAACCCCAAACCTAAAACCCTAAAAAAAACCCTAACCCTAAATTATAAAACCCTCACCCTGGACCCTGGCCTGCACCAACCCTCCAGCCAAACCCTAGCCAGATCCCTGACCATCCCCAAACTAAACCAACCCTAAACCTCACACCCTCCTAAACCTGTTTTACCTGTCGACTTAAATCTTACCAAATCTCTTTGGGCCACTAAACCTGGGCCTAAATCCTGACTCCACCAGGCAAATACTGGGCGGGCTTTAAACTGACCCAACACTAAACTAACCTAAAACCTAACTAAAACTCCCTGGACCCCAAACCAATGCTACACCAAACCCCAGGCCAAAGGCAACCCAACTAAAACTAAACCTGACCCTGGTAACCAGCAACCCTTGGCGGCTAAACCTACCAACACACTGACCCCAACTAAACCTAAACTAAACCTAAACTCTAAACCCTATAAAGCTAAACACTTAAACCTAAACTAAATAAATCCTAACAAAAATAAATAAATAAACCTAAACCAAAAAAATAAAATAAAAATATAAACTGAAACCTAAACCTAAACATAAAAAAAACTAAACTAAATTAAAATAAATAACAACCAAAACTAAAGAAAAAAATTAAAAACCTAAAGAAAATAAAAACTAAACTTACAGTAAAAATAAATTTAACTTTAAATAAAATAAAATAAAAAGTAAATGAAAACCTAAATTTAAATGAAAATAAAAATAAACCTAAATAAAAGTAAAATAAACTAAAATAAATAAAATAAATTAAATAAACCTAAGCTGCTTTGGCTTAACCCTGACCTAAACCTACACACTAGGCCCTAAACTCTAAACCCTAAAACCCTAAACCATAAACCCTAAACCCTAAACTAATCTAAGACTGAGCCACTAAACCCTAAAACTCTAAACCCCCAACCTAAATCCTAAACCCTAAACCCCAGGCCATCTACTGAGCCTAAACCCACTGAGCCCAGACCACCTATATCCTAAATTTAAAAAAATATAAAACCTAAAATAAACAAAATAAAATAAACATAAACCTAAATTAAAATAAAATAAAATAAAATAAATAAACCTAAACCTAAACCTAAAATAACCTAAACCTAAACCTAAACCTAAATAAATAAATAAATTAAAAATAAACATAAACATAAACTAAAAAATAAACCTAAAATAAATAAAATAAAACCTAAACCTAAACCTAAAAAAATAAAATAAAACCTAAACTAAACCATAAAACCTAAACCTAAAATAAAATAAAATAAAAATAAAACTCAACTAAAATATATCTAAACTTAAACCTAAACCTAAAAAATAAACTAAAATAAATAAACCTAAAATAAATAAACCAAATCAAATAAAATAAAATAAACCTAAATAAAATAAAAATAAAATAAATTAAATAAATAAATTTTAAACCTAAACCAAACACTAAAACCTAAACCCAAAACAAATCCTGAGCCACTAAACTAACTAGGCACATAAACTGAGCCTGTGCTTTAAACCCCAACCACAAAACCTTAAACCTCATAAACCCTAAACTAAACCTAAACCCTAAACTGACCCTGGGAAAACCCTTAACACTAAACCCTAAACCCTAAACCCTAAACCTAAACCCCAAACCTTAAATCCTAAAACTAACCCTAAACCATATGTGCTTAAACTTAAATAAAACATTATAAAAAAATAAATAAATCTAAACCAAAAAAATAAAAAAATAAAACATAAACTAAAACCTAAACTAAACCTAAATAAAATAAAATAAAAAACTAAATTAAAATAAAATAAAATAAAACCAAACTAAAGAAAATTAAAACCTAAATAAAATAAAACTAAACCTAAAATAAATTAAATAAACTTAAAATAAAATAAAATAAATAGTAAATAAAACCTAAATAAAATGAAATAAAATAAAATAAAACTAAAATAAACTAAAATAAATAAAAGTATATAAACCTAAATCTACTTGGTTAACCACATAAAAAATAAAAAAAATAAAAATAAAAAAAAATCCTGACCTAACAAACCTAAACTACCCTAAACCCTAAACCCTAAAACCCTAAACCTTAAACCCTAAACCCTAAACCATAAACCCTAAAATCCTAAACCCTAAACCCTAAAACCTAAACCCTAAACCCCAAACCCTAAAACCTACAACCTTAAACCCTAAACCCTAAACCCTAAACCCCAAACCCTATATCCTAAACATATAAAAAAACAAAACATAAAATAAAAAAAAGAAAATAAACTTAAACCTAAACTAAAATAAAATAAATTAAAATAAATAAAACTAAACCTAAGCTTAAAATAACATTAACTAACCTAAAACAAAACTAAATAAAATAAATTAAATTAAAAATAAACATAAACATAAACTAAAAAATAAAACCTACAAATAAACCTAAAATAAAAACCTAAAGCCTAAACTTAAAAAAATTAATAAAAACTTAAACCTAAACCTAAAAAATAAAATAAAAATAATACTAAACTAAAAAATAAATCTAATCCTAAACCTAAACATAACAAATAAACTAAAATAAATAAACCTAAAATAAATAAACCAAACCAAATAAAAATAAAAAATAAAACCATATAAAAACTAAACCTAAAATAAAAATAAAATAAACTTTAAATAAAATAAAATAAAAAACTAAATGAAAACCTAAACAAAAAATGAAATAAAAAGCCTGAATAAAAAAGTAAAATAAACTAAAATAAATAAAAAATAAACTAAATAATAAAGATAAGTTTTTAAACATATAAAATAAAAAAAAATAAAAAAATCTTCTACTAAACCTACAACTAAACACTAAAAACTAAACCCTAAAACCCTACAAACCTTAAACCACAAATCCTAAACCTAAAACCAAACCCCAAGCCTAAAACCTATAACCCTAAACCCTAAACCCTAAACCCCAAACCCTATATCCTAAACTTAAAAAAAACAAAACCTAAAATAAATAAAATAAAATAAATTTAAACATAAATTAAAATAAAATAAACTAAAGTAAATAAAATCTAAACCTAAACCTAAAATAACCCAAACCTAAACCTAAACCTAAACAAAATAAAATAAACTAAATTAAAAATAACGTAAACATAAACTAAAAATAAAACCTAAAAATAAACCTAAAATAAACCAAACCTAAACTGAAATAAAATAAAACCTAAACCTAAACCTAAAAATAAAATAAACCTAAAATAAAATAAAAAATAAAACTCAACTAAAAATAAATCTAAACTTAAACCTAAACCTAAAATATATAAAGAAATAAACCTAAAATAAATAAATACTAAATAAAATAAAATAAACCCAAAACTAAAATACATAAAATAGAATAAATGTTTAAACTTGGTTTACCTAAATTTTAAAAATCATAAAAAGCTAACCCTAATCCTCCCCTAAACCCTAAAATAAACTAAAAACCAAAACCTACCGGGTTTACATATTTTAAAGTAAATTAAACTAAAACAGACCCAACCTAAAAAGATAAACCCCAAACCTTGAAAAAACTAACCCTAAAGCTAAAACCTAACCATAAACCTACCATATACCTAACAGGCAAACCCTAAACCCTAAACCCTACCATGACACTGACCCTACCACCAAAACTATACCCTAAGCCTATACCTAAAAAAACCCTAAACACCACAGAATAAACCCTGCAGTAAAAGACTTAAAAACTGACTAAAAACTAAAAAATTAAAACTAAACCCTAAAACAAATAAAGCCAAACCCTAAACCCCAGACAAACTAAATAAAACCCCAAAATTCTAAATACTTAAACCTAAAGTAAATAAACTAAAAAAAAAAATAATAAATAAAACCTAAACTAGATAAAATAAAAAAATAAATAAAATAAAATATAAACTAAAACCTAAACCTAAAAACTAAAGAAAATGAAAAAATAAAACTAAACTAAAATAAATAAAACTAAAACTAAAGAAAAAACTAAAAAAACTAAAATAAAAGAAACTAAACCTAAAATAAAATAAAATAAATAAAATAAAATATAATAAAACTAAATAAAATTGAAATGAAATGATAATAAAAGTAAATCTTAAAAATAATAAAGAATAAAATAAAGTAAAATAAATATAAAATAAATTAAATAAACCTAAACTACTTGGTTTACTTAACATAAAAAAATTTTAAAAAAATAAAAAATAAAAAAAAAACATAACCCTAAACCATAAATCTAATAAACCCTAAACATACAACCACAGAACCTTAAGCCCTAAAATAAAAACAAAACCCTAAACCTAAACCCTAAACCTAAACCCTAAAATCCTAGACCCTAAAACCTAAACCCTAAACCAGAAATCCCAAACCCACACAAACCCTAAACCACCTAAACTCTCAAACCCTAAACCCTAAATTTAAAAATAAACTTAAACCTTAAATAAAAGAATAAATTAAACCTAAACATAAAATAAAATAAACCAAACTAAAATAAATAAAACCTAAACCTAAACCCAAACCTAAACTTAATAAAATAAAATAAAATAAAAATAAATTGAAGCCTAAACTAAGAAATAAAATGTAAAAATAAACCTAAAATAAAACCTAAAACCTAAACGTAAAATCTATAATAAAAACATAAACCTACACCTAAAAATAAAAATAAAATCAAAAAGAATAAAATAAAATAAAACTTAACTAAAATAAACTAAAATAAACCTAAAAAAAAAAAAATAAAAAAAAATATAAATAAATCTAAAATAATAAACTAAAATAAAAAAAAAATAAACCTAAATAAAATAAAATAAAATAAACTATAATAAATAAAAATAAAATAAATAAATGTAAACTTACTAGTTTATTTAACATAAAACTAAAATTTAAAAAAAAAAACCAAACCCCTAAACCCTAAAACTAACCCTAAACCCTAAACATACAACCTGAACCTTAAAACCTAAAATCGTAAGCCCTAAATCCTAAACTCTAAACTAAACCCTAAACCCTAAAACTCTAAACCCTAATTCCTAAAACTTAAACCCTAAACCCTAAACACCAAACCATAAAACATACAACCCTAAACCCTAAACCCTAAACCCTAAGTTTAAAAATAATTAAAGCTAAAATAAACCTAAGCTAAAATAAACTAAACTTAAATAAATAAAACCTAAACCTAAACCTAAACTAAAACTGATCCTAACTATAAGATAAAATAAACTAAATAAACCTAAACCTAAACTAAAATAAAACCTAAAACCTAAAATAAACTTAAACCACTAAACCCTCCCTCACTAAAAATCCTCCCTAAATCCACCTAAACCCTAAACCCTCACCAAACCATCATTCCTAAATGACCATAAAGTTAAAAAAATACCTAAAGCTAAAATAAACAAAATAAAATAAACCTGAGAAAAATAAACTAAACTTAAATAAATGTAAACCTAAACCTAAAATAAACTAAAACTAATCCTAAACCTAAAATAAATAAAATAAAATAAACTAAAAATAAACCTAAACCTAAACTAAAACATAAAACCTAAAATAAAACTTAAACCACACTAACCACAAACCCTAAACCTAAACACCTTAAAGAAACCATAAAACATACCTAAACCATAAACCCTAAACCCAAAGTTTAAAAAAATACCTAAAGCTAAAATAAATAAAATAAAATAAACCTAAGCTAAAATAAACTAAACTTAAATAAATAAAACCTAAACCTCAAAAAAATAAATTAAACCTAAAATAAAATAAAATAATAAACTAAAAATAAACCTAAAAAACTAAAAAAAATAAAACCAAAACTAAACCTAAAATAGAAACCTAAAACCTAAACCTAAAAAAATAAAATAAAAACCTAAACATAAACCTAAAAATTAAAATTAAAATATAAACAAAAAAATAAAATCAAAATAAATAAACAAAAATAAACCTATAAACTAAAGCCTAAAAAGAAACTAAATAAAAATAAAAATTAACAAAATAAAAGAAATAAAAATAAACTAAATAAATCTAAGCATACTTGGTTTACTTAATTTTAAAAAAGATAACTAATTAAATTAAACAAAAAAAAATAAACTCTGCTATAATAAACTAAACTAAAATAAATAAAACTTGAACCAAAACCTAAATTAAACTAAACCTAAATTAAATAAAATAAAATAAACTATAATAAATAAAACCATGAAATAATATGAACTAAAATAAATAAAACCTAAACATAAACCTAAAATAAACTAAACTCAAACCCAAACGTAATCCCTAAAGTCAATAAAATAAACTAAAAAATACATAAACCTAAACTAAAAAACTAAAACAAATAAACCTAAAATAAAAAAAAACCTAAAAAACAAAATAGAAACCTAAACCTAAACTTAAAATAAAAAATAAAACCTAAACCTAAAAATAAAATAAAAAATAAAAATAAACTAAAAAAATATAAACCTAAATCTAAACCCAAAAATAAACTAAAATAAATAAACCTAAATAAATAAACTAAACTAAATAAAATAGAGAATAAACCAAAATAAAATTAAAATAAAACTAAAATTAAAATAAACTAATTAAACCTAAAACTCGGTTTGTAATTTAAGAATAAAAATCCCTAAACCCTAAAATTAAAAAAAAACCAAAACCCTAAAACTTAAACCCTAAAACAACAACCCTAAACCTAAAAAAAAAATCAAACCCTAAATCTTAAACCCTAAACCCTAAACCATAAACCTAAACCCTAAACCCACATAAAAAAAATAAAAGCTAAAATAAACAAAATAAAATAAACATAAGCTAAAATAAACTAAACTTAAAAAATAAAACCTAAACCTAAACCTAAAACTAAACCTAATCCTCAACCTAAATTGAATAAAATAAAATAAACTAAAATAATCCTAAACTAAAAAATAAAACCTAAAATAAAAGTTAAAATAGAAACCTAAACCCTAAACCCTAAAGCCCTAAACTCTAATCCCTAAAACCTAAATCTTAAACTCTAAACACCAGACCATAAAACACACAACCCTAAACCCTAAACCCTAAACCCTAAACCCCAAGTTTAAAAATATACCTAAAGCTAAAATAAACAAAATAAAATAAACCTAAGCTAAAATAAAATATACTAAAATAAATAAAACCTAACCCTAAACCTAAAATAAACTAAACCTAAACTAAAATAAAACCTAAAATTAAACCTAAGACCTAAACCTAACTAACAAAATAAAATAAAACTTAAACCTAAACCTAAAATTAAAATTAAAATCTAAAACCAAAAAATCAAATAAAATAAACAACTAAATAAAATAAAATAAAAAAATAAACCAAAATAAGAATTAAAATAAAACCAAAATTAATAAAAATAAAACTAAATAAACCTAAACCTTCTGGTTTACTTAATATAAAAAATAAAACCCCTAAACCCTAAATTAAACTAAAAAACTACTACTGGTTTACTTATTTTAAAATAAACCTAAACTAAAACTGAACCTAAAAACCCCCAAACTAAACCCAGAAAAAACCTAACTTTTGAAAAAGAAAGCCAAAACTAACAACCTAGGCCAAGCTAAAACCCAAAACCCAAACCAAAATCCAAAACCACCCTAAACCCTAAATTATAAATCATAAATCCTACCCTAAACCTAAACCACAAAACTGACCTAAACTCTAACCACCAAAACCTAAACCTAAACCTAAACACTAAACCCTACTATAAAAAAGTCTAAACCAAACCAAACTAACCCCAAAAAAAATAAATAACTAAACTCTAAAACTAAACCTAAATAATAAACTAAACCCTAAACCCTAAACCTAAACCTAAAAAACTAAGTAACCCCCTAAAAATAAATATAACCCTAAATAAATAAACTAAAATAAACTAATAAATAAAACCTAAAAAAATAAATCAAAAAATAAAATAACCTAAACCTAAAAATAAAATGAAACCTAAACCTAAACCTAAAATAAAAAGATACCTAAACTTGATAAAATAAAAATAAAAACTAAACAAAAATAAACTAACCTTAACCTAAAAAATAAACTAAATTATAAAAGAGTAAAATAAATAAACCAAAAATAAATAAACTAAACTAAGAAATAAAATAAACCTGGATAAAAATAAAATAAATAAATATATATTTAATAAACTAAAACCAAAACCTACCATTTTTTTAATTAAAGACCCCTAACCTAAAACCTAAACCCTAACTAAATCCTAAACCTAAACTAATCATAAATCTTAAATCCTAAATGTGCAATGGTACAACTCTACACTCCTAACCTAAACCATAAACTAAATAATAAATTAAAAAATATAAAAACTGATCATAACTACCCAATCTAACCTAAATCAACCTACTGACCCTAAACACAAAATCCTAAACCTACCTAACCACAGGCCACTCTGACCCTAAACCCCACCAAACCTAAACTACTACCCTCCACAAACCCAAACCACTGACCTTAAATCATAAACTCCATAAGCACATTAAACCTACTCTAAACCTACCTAAAACCCTAAATCCTAAACACTCCCTAAATCCTAAAACCTAAAACTGGCTAGAAATTAAAACTTACAAATAAAATAAAAAAATAAATCAAAAACTAAAAATAAAATAAAATAAACTAATAAATATAAATTAAAATAAAATAAATAAAAACCTAAACTAAACAAAAAAGACCTAAGAATAAAAAACATAATTAAAATAAAAATAAATAAAAATCTAAACCTAAAAATAAATAATAAATAAAACCAAAACCTTAAACTAAAAAAATCTAAACCAAAAATAAGAATAAAATAAATAAAATAAAATAAACCTAAACCTAAACTAAAATAAATAAAACCTAAAATAAACTAAACCT
The DNA here is from genome assembly GCA_021442155.1 of Cymbidium sinense. NCBI lineage: Eukaryota > Viridiplantae > Streptophyta > Magnoliopsida > Asparagales > Orchidaceae > Cymbidium > Cymbidium sinense. Next base: position 29,079 of record JAKCPB010000138.1, read on the forward strand.
AAACCCTAAACTAAATAAAATAAAATAAATTAAAAATAACTCTAAACCTAAATTTAAAAAGTAAATTGAAAAATAAACCTAAAATAAAAACCTAAAACCTAAACTAAATAAAACCTAAAAATAAAATAAATAAAAAACCCAAACCTAAATAAAATTAAAAAATAAATTAAAATAAAAACTTAAAAACCTAAATCTAAACCCCGAAAATAGAATTAAAAAAAACTAAACTAAAATAAAATAAGTAAAAAATAAAATAAAAAAACCTATGCTAATAATGAAATAAACTAAAGTAAAATAATATAAAACTAAATAAAACCTTAAACCTAAAACTAAATCCTAAAATAAATAAAAAATAAAACCTAAACCTTAAACTAAAAAAACCTAAACCTAAAATAGAAATAAAATAAACCTAAACCTAAATAAAAATAAACTAAACTAAAATAAATAAAACCTAAACCTAAACCTAAAATAAACTATACTTTAACCTAAACCTAAACTAAATAAAATAAAATAAGCCAAAAGTAAGCCTAAAATAAAATGAACTTAAGAAAATAAAAATAAAAATAAAATAAAATCTTAAAAATAAACCTAAAATAAAATCCTAAAACCTAAACCTAGAAATAAAACTAAAACCTAAATAATAAAATAAAAATTAAGCTAATGTAAAAAATAAACATAAATCTAAACTTAAACCTAAAAATTAACTAAAATGAAAAACTTATACTATCATAAATAAACCTAAATTAAATGAACTTAAGAAAATAAAAATAAAAATAAACCAAAATCCAAATAAAAAATAAAATTAACGAAAATAAATAAAAATAAATAAACCTAAACCTGGGTTTACTTAATTTAAAGAAAATAAAACAATATGAAAAACCCTAACTCTAAAACTATCCTAAACCTGACCCCACCAACCAAAACCCTTAACTCTGAAACCAAACTCTACCTACTGTAACCACTAACCCTAAACCCTAAGCCCACTAAATTAACTCTAAACCTAAACCAAAATAAAAATAAATAAATAAAATAAAATAAACACACTAAATCCTAAACCTAAACTAATCCTTAACTGAACCCTAAACCCACAAAACTAAACCATAAACCCTAAACCCTAAATCTAAAATAGCCTAACATTAAAATAAACTTATAACAAACCCTTAATCCTAAAAATCCTAAAACTAAACTAAACAAAATAAAGCCTAAAATAAATTTAAAAAAAGCCTAAAAATAAAATAAAAAAAATAACTAAACCTAAACATAAACTTGAACATAAACTAATCATAAAGCTAAAATTAAAATAAATTAAAAAAATAAAAACTAAACTAAAATAAAATAAATAAAAAACTAAAATAAACTAAAAAAATAAAATTAACCTAAAAAATAAATACTTAAATAAAATAAAAACTAAACATAATATAAAAATAAAATAAATCTAAAAATAAATAAAAAATAAAACCTAAACCATAAACTAAAAAGAAAATCTAAACCTAAAATAAACAAAATAAAATAAACCTAAACCTAAACTAAGATAAAGTAAACTAAAATAAATAAAACCTTAACATGAACCTAAATAAAACTAAACCTAAACCATAAAATAAAATAAGCTAAAAATAAACCTAAACCTAAAATTAAACCTAAAAAATAAAGCCTAAACCTAAAAAAATAAATTAAAACTAAACTAAACCTAAAAATAAAAAAATAAAACCCGAACTTAAAAATAATATAAATAAAAACTAAACTAAAATTAGTAATAAACTAAATCTGAACCTAAAAGTTAAACTAAAATAAAAATTGTAAACTATAAAAAATAATACTAAAATAAATTGAAAAAATAAAAAATAAACATATGTAAAAATAAAAAATAAAATAAACTAAAATAAATAACAAATAAACAAAATAAACTTAAACCTATCAATTTTATTGGTTTTGAAAAAAAAACCCCTAACTAAACACAACCCTAAACCAACCTAAACACTAACAAATCTTAAACCTAAATAAAATATAAAATAAAATAAAATAAAAATCCAAACCAGACCCTAAACCCTAAAACCCTAAACCCTAAAACCTAAACCCCAAACCAAAGCCCTAAATCATAAACCACAACCCAAACCCCAAAACCTAACCCTAAACCCTAAACTCAATCCCCATACTAAACTAAACTTAAACCCAAAAGTAAACTAAACCTAAACTAAGTAAAACATAAAAATAAAATAAATAAATAAACCTAAATCAAAATTAAAAAACAAAAATAAGAATAAAAGCATAAACTAAAACCTAAATCTAAACATAAACTGAAAAAAAATAAACTAAAATAAAATAAATAAAAATCTAAACTAAATTAAAAAATAAAAAACCTAAATACAATAAAAAACAAACCTAAAATAGAATCAAATAAAAACTAAATAAAAACCTAAACCTAAAAAAAGCTAAAAATAAATAAAAAAGATAAAACCTAAACCCTAATCTAAAAAAAAACTAAACCTAAAATAAAAATAAAGTAAACCTAAACCTAAACTAAAATAAATAAAACCTAAATGAAAACCTAAAATAAACTAAACCTAAAACTAAACTAAATAAAAATAAAATAAACTAAAATAAACTTAAACCTAAATTAAAAAATAAAACCAAAATAATAAACCTAAAATAAAAACCTAAAACCTAAACTTAAAAAAATAAAGAAAACTTAAACCTAAACCTAAATTAAAATAAAACCTAAAACTAAAAATAAAATAAATAAAACTAAACTAAATGATAAACCTAAACCTAAACCTAAACTTAAAAATAAAATAAATAAAAACCTAAAATAAAATAAACAAGCCAAAATAAATATACTAAACTAAATAATAAATAAAAATATTAAATTAAAATAAGATAAAATAAACTAAAATAAATAAAAAAATAAATTAAATAAACTAAATAAACTTAAACAATTTACTTAAAAAAAGCATGCCTAAATCCTAAACCCTAAACCTTAAAAAATACTAAACTATGAACTCTAAATCCTATCCATAAACCCCCAACCCAAAAAGCATAAACCCTAAAACCCTAAACCCTAAACCCTAAACCTAAACCCTAAACCCTAAACCCCAAGCCCTAAACCTAAACCTGCTAACTAATTAAAAAAGTAAACCTAAACCCTAAGAATGGGTGGAACATCATCATCAACTAGGCTTAGTTTAAATCGGTAGTGGAGCACGGATGCATTATCGCTGTGGTGGGGGATGAGGTGTTGGTGGGTTTGGAGGTGTGGTGAGTAGTGGTGGTTATGGAGGTGGAGTGGAAAGGTTACTGACCATGGTGGTGCGAAGGGAGAGGGTATGATGGTGGATCCTACTCGGGTTAGGTGGTTCTAATGGGCTGGAGAAACTAAATACTGATTCGATCAACTACTTATGGAATTATTTCTTTACAGTAGAGATGATTCTAGTTATCTAGGGTTTTTGATTTTCTCTTTGAGTTCTCATTTTTGATCTAAATATAAAAATAAACCTAAACCTACCAGTTTACATAACTTTTAAAAAAACTTAAACGCTAACCCTAAATCGTAAATGTTAAATCCTAAACCTTAAACCCTAAAACTAATCCCAAACCCTAAACTAACCCTAAACCTTAAACCACCCTAAGAACCTAAAAATCTAAACCTAAACTAAATAAAACCTAAAACTAAAATAAATAAAAAACATAAACATAAATAAAAAAATAAAATAAAATAAAAACCTAAACTAAAACCTAAACCTAAGCCTAAACCTAAATCTAAAAATAAAAATAAAACTAAACTAAAATAAAATAAATATAAACCTAACCTAAACTAAAAAATAAAATAAACCTAAAATAAAACCTAAATAAAAGTAATAAAATAAAAAAATCAATCTAAAATAAAATAAAATAAAAATTCAAAAAAAAACTTAAGGGTAAAATATAAATAAAAAGTAAAACATGTATCCTAAACTAAAAATAAAACCTAAACCTAAAGTAAACAAAATAAAATAAACCTAAATCTAAAAAAAAATAAAAAAACCTAAAATAAACCAAAAATAAAATAAAATAAAAACTAAATAAAATGCTAAAACTAGAAAATTATCAAAAATATAAAAAATAAAACCTAAACAATATATTAAAAAAAACCTAAACCTAAAATAAAAATGAAATAGACAAAATAAAATAAACCAAAACCTAAACTAAAATAAATAAAACCTAAACCTAAATATAAACCTAAAATAAATAAAATAAAATAAACTAAAAATAATCCTAAAATATAAATCTAAACTTAAAAAAAATAAAATAAAAGCTTAAAATTAAACCTAAACTGCCAAAATAAAAAATAAAACCTAAACCTAAAAGAAATACTAAAAAAAATAAACTTAAACCTAAAAAATAAAACTAAAATAAGAATGTAAACTAAAATAAATAAACTAAACTAAATAAAATTAAAATAAACATAAATATAAATATAGAATAAAATAAACTAAATAAACTAAATAAGCTAAACTATGGGTTTACTTAATTTTTTTTAAAAAAAACACTAACCTGAACCTAAAACCTAAACCCTAAAACCCTAGAGCAAAACTAAACTAATCCTATCAAACCATAAACCCTAACACCCTAAACCCTAAACAAAAACCTAAAACCTAAATTAAATAAAACCTAAAAATATAATATATAAAAAACCTAAACCTAAATAAAATAAAAAAAATAAAAATAAAAAAACTATAACTAAACCTAAATAAAATAAAGTCATTTAATAAAATAAAATAAACTAAAATAAAATAAATAAAAAACCAACAAAACTTAAAATCAAATGAATCTAAGAATAAAAACCCAAATAAAATAAAATTAAACATAAAATAAAAGCCATAAAATAAAATAAAATAAAATAAAACCTAAACAAAAAAATAAACCTAAAATTAAATAAAAAAACCTAAACACTAAATTAAAAAACTAAACCTAAACCTAATATAAAAATAAAATAAATAAAATAAAATAAACTTAAACCTAAACTAAAATAAATAAAACTTAAATGAAACTAAATATAAACTAAACCTAAACTAAATAAAATTAAAATAAAATAAAATAAACTACACTAAAAATAAAACCTAGAAATAAACCTAAAATAAAAATCTAAAACCTAAACCTAAAAAAAATAAAATAAAAAAACCTAAACCTAAAATAAAATAAAAACCAAAACTAAAAAATAAATAAAATAAAACCTAAAATAAAATAAATAAATAAAACTAAAAAAAATAAACCTAAATAAAAACATAAACTAAGCTAAATAAACTAAATAAACCTAAATCTACCAGTTTACTTAATTTAAAAAAAAAAAGAAACCTTAAAGTAAAGAGCCTAACAACATCCTAAACCCCAAACACTAACTAAACCCTAAACCAAAACCCTAAAAACCATAAACCTTACCAAGTTAAAACCCTAAATGACTCTAAAACCATAAACCCTAACCACTGAATCCCAGATCCAGGACCACAAACCACAAACCTGGCTGAAATAAAAAAATAAACTCTGAATCACACCTAATGAAAAACCTGACTTGGCTAACCCTACCAAACCTTAAACAGGCAAAACTAGCTAAATCTACCACTGAGCCTAAACCCAAACTGAACCCTAAACACTAAAACTGCCCTGGCTAAGCCAAAACCAAACCCACAAAACCCTAAAACAGACTAAACCTAAATAAAATAAAAAAATAAAAAATAAAATAAAAGCTAAAACTAAATAAAATTAAAATAAACTAAACTAAAATAAATAAAATTTAAATAAATAAATAAAATTAAAATAAACCTCAAATAAAACTAAATAAAAGATTAAACATAAAATAAAATAAAATAAACTTAAAATAAAAGAAAGAAAAAAAATTGAATAAAACCTATACCTAAAAATAAACCTAAAAATAAAACCGAAAAAATAAAAATAAAACCCAAAACTAAAATAAAACCTAAACTTAAAATAAAATAAAATAATCAAAATAAAATAAACTTAAACCTAAACTAAAATTAACTAAACTCTAATAATTAAAACCTAAACCTAAACTTAAAATAAACTAAACCTAAACTAAACTAAACTAAATAAAATAAAATACTAAATTAAACATAAACTAAACTAAAAATAAAAAAAAAATCTAAAATAAAACCTAAACCTAAAAAAATAAAATAAAATCCTAAACTAATACCTAAAAATAAAAAAGAAAACCTAAACTTAAAAAATAAAATAAAATAAAACTCAACTAAAAAGTAAACCTAAACCTAAACTTTAAAAATAAACTAAAATAAAAAACCTAAACTTATATAAAAAATAAACTAAATAGAAATAAAAATTAAGTCTAAATAAAATAAAAAATAAACTAAACTAAATATACTAAATAAACCTAAACTTATGAGTTTACTTAAATTTTTTTAACCTTAAACCCTAAATCCTAAACACTAAACCCTAAACCCTAAACCTAAACTAAACCACAAAAAACCCAAACCCTAAATTCAAAACCCCAACCCTAAACCCTAAACCCTAAAAGCTTAAAGCAAATCCTAAACCTAAACCAACGCTAAACCCACAAACCTAAACCCACAAACCCTAAATCCTAAACCCACCCTAACCAAACCTGGCCTCAAACTTGAAACTTAAACTAAAGTAATTAAATTTAAAAGAAACCTAAACCTAAAACCTATAAACCTAAACTTAAACCTAAACCCTAAGAATGGAAAAACCTTGGAGTAGGAACATCATCAACCAAGCTCTAGATTTAGTGGTGGAGGTGGTGATTATCATAGTGGTGGTGGGGGTTCGAGGTGCTAATGGATATGAGGTGGTGGTGAGCAATGGTGGTTGGAGGCGGGAGGAAGAGAGGATATAACCATGGTGGTGGAGAAGGGAAACATTGGGGATTTGATGGTGATCTGATACTCAAGAGGGGTAGTTGATGGGAATTGGAGAAAGAAACTAATCGATCCTGCTTATGGAACTATGTGTTTATAGTAGATTCTAGTTATCTAGGGTTTTAGATTTGGCTATGTGTTCTCCTTTTTATCTATGTCATTGCTTGTGTCTTAGAAAACGTGTGTTACTTTGTTGATGAAATTAAAAAAAGAAATGTTGAATCTAAATTTATTCTCTATTAAAAAACTAAAATCCCTAAACCCTAAAATAAAATTTGAACCCTAAACCTAAAACCTAAACTTGACAATTTGGTAAAACATTTTTCTTTGTCTTCTTTATTGATCCTTTTGATTGGACTTTTGGTTTTGGTTGGTTTACCTTATTTTTTATGTTTTATCTTACGGTGATTTTCACTAGTTGCGACTTATGTTTCCTTCAATTGATAGTTTCATTTCTGAGCTATTTAGTCATTTATTATTGCTCACCCTAGTTTGGCTTGGTGGCTACGTATTGTTGGGACTTTGGCTTAAGAGCTCCTATCTTGGTTTTGTTGGTTGTTTCTTTATTAATTGGCATTTGTCTAGTGTTTGGTGATGGCTGGTTCTAGTTTTCCTTAGTTTGGAGCTTGGATGGGTATTGGTTAATGTTTGATGTTGGTTTTCTGACTTTGTTCTAGCCTCTCTCTGGGTTATTGTGACTAGTCTGTTGTGGTTTTTGTTTGGTGGTTTCTTTTCCTGGCTAGTTGATCTTTGTTTAAGCTGCTGGATCTAGAACTCTATGAATTTACCTTGGATGTTTGCTTATATCAAGTATGCTGACTATGATGGCATTGATGTTACTCACCACTTCTCTCTGGTTGGTAGCATTACATATTACTGTAACCCTTTTTTATGAAGTTTGGATGCTCATATGTATTATTCCCCTTTGAGATGATCTAACTAAGCCAGAGCCTTCTCTTTCTTAGCACTCTCCTTTTCCTCTCTTTATCCTTATCTTTTTAGCAATGACTTTTGCCTTTGTAGTGTTCTATAGATTTCTTTTACAGGTTGGAACTTTATAGAGGGAATGGTCGTTGCTCAGTCAACCCAAGTGTTGTTGTTGTGGATCTTGCTTATATTTCTTTCTCAAAGAAATCATGAACTACTGCTGACTCATCCTTTTACTATTTTCAGGATTTTTTTTAGTCTTACTCCATCATTTTCTCTTATGCTTTTTAGGTGCTATATTTACTCTTTTGTTTTCTCTTCTTTTTCTAATGTACTTAGATGGGGGTTTACCTCTCTAGGTTTCTTATAGCTCTGACAGTAGTAGAATTTTAGAGCTTTACCCCTTTTAAGGACATTATATCTTTTTCTTTTATTGTAATAAAAATCTAACTTTCCCAAAAAATACCCCCAAAATCTTAAACCCTAAGAACCAAAACCCTAAACCCTAAACTAAACCATAAACCCAAACCCTAAACCTAAACCCTAAATCCTAAAACCCTAAACCCTAAACCCTAAACTAGCTATAAACCCTAAATCCTAAACACTAAACCCTTACCCTAAACCCTAAATCCTAACCCTAAAACTAAAACCCTAAAACCTAAAATCCTAAACTTTAAACCATAAACCACAACCTAAACCTAAACCTAAACCTAAACCCTAAACTTAAATCCCAAACCCTAAACCTAAACCTAAAGTAACTGAATAAATTAAAAAATAAGCATAAACCCAAAAACTTAATAAAACTAAACCTAAAATAAAATGGGACTTGATGGTAGGAACATCACAGCAGCTTAGTCTAGATCTCTAGTTGGAGGCGAAGGCGCATGTGATTATCGCGTGGTGGTGGGAGATCTGGAGGTGCTAGTGGATATGGAGGTGGTGGTCATAGTAGTGGTGGTTTGGAGAGGCGACAAAGTTATAAGCGTGGTGGTGAGGGAGATCAGGGATATGATGGTGGATCCCGCTACTCGAGAAGTCGGGTGGTTCTGATGGGAACTAGAGAAATGAAGAACGGCCAATCCGATCTACTGCATATGGAACTGTGTCTTTATAGAAGAATTCTAGTTATATAGGATTTTGATTTGCTCTATGTGTGCTCATTTCTTATCTATGTCATACTTGTGTCTTAAAAAACTTGGTGTGTTACTTTATTGGTGAAATTAAAAAAAAATAAATGTTTAATCTAAATTTGTTCTCAATTAAAAAAAAGCCAAAAACCCTAAACTTGAACCTAAACCACAGACCACTAAAAAACCAAACCTAAACCACAAACCACAACCTAAAAAAGCCTTAAACCCAAAACCCTAAACCCTAAAACCTACAAACCTAAACCCTAAACCCTAAACCATGAACCCGAAACCCTAAAAATCTAAAAACTTAACCATAAACTAAATAAAACCTAAAAATAAATTAAATTAAAAAAACCTAAATAAAATAAAAACCTAAATTAAAACCTAAACCTAAACCTAAAATAAAATAAACTAAACTAATATAAATAAAATAAAATAAAATAAATAAAAACCTAAACTAAACTAAAAAAATAAGATAAACCTAAGAATAAAAAACTTAAATAAAATAAAAACTAAATGTAAAAAATTAAAATAAAATCAACTAAAATAAAAAAAATAAAAACCTAAATAAAATAAACCAAGATAAAACTTAAAAAAAAAACTAAAATAATAATAATAATAAATAAAATAAAATAAAACCTAAACTAAAAAAAATAAAACTAAACTAAAAAACTAAATAAAATAAAATAAACTAAAATAAACCTATAAACTAAAAATAAAAAAAATAAACTTAAAATAAAATCCAAAAACCTAAACCAAAAAAAATAAAATAAAAACCTAAACCTAAAACATAAAATAAAAGTTAAACTCAACTAAAAAAAAAAAGCCTAAACCTAAAAAATAAACTTAAATAAAAAACATAATTAAATTAAATAAAAATAAAAATAAACTTAAATAAAATGTTAAAATTAAAATTAAACTAAAATAAATAAAAAGTAAACTAAATAAACCTAAACCTAATATTTTACTTAATTTAAAAAAAATTTAAAAAAAAAAAATGTTAACCCTAAACCCACAAACCACTAAACCTAAACCTCTGACCACAAAAGCCCTAAAACCTAAACCCTAGGCCCACCTCAAACTTAAACCATAAACCAAACCCTGCTAAAACCTAAAATAATAAACCTAAACCCTAAACACTAAACCACAAACTTAAAGCTAAAACAACCAAAACACTAAACCATAAACCCTAAACCCTAAACCATAAAAACTAAACCTAAGTAAGAAAATAAAAGAAAATAATATATAAAACCTAAATGAAACCCAAACAAACCTAAAATAAAAAAAAATAGAAAATAAAGATTAAACTAAAATAGATAAATAAAATCAAACTAAATAAAAAAATAAAATAAACCTAAAAAATAAAACCTAAGAAAATAAAACTAAACTAAAATAAAAAAAATAAAGTATACTAAGATAAAATAAAATAAAAAAAAAATAAATAAAACTAGACCTAAAAACCTAAAAATAAAACATAAAAAATAAATAAAAAATAACACCTAAAACCATAAAATTAAAAACCTAAACCTAAACTAAAATTAAAATAAACTAAACTAAAATAAATAAAATCTAAACCTAAACTAAACTAAATAAAATAAAATAAACTAAAAATAAACCTAAGCCAAAACAAAAAAAAAAACAAAATTTAAAATAATTTAAAATATCAAAGTAAAACTTAAATCGAAAAAAACAAAATAAAAACCTAAACCTAAACTTGATAATAAAAAATAAAACATAAACTAAAGAATAAAATAAAAATAAAATTATATTAAAAATAAACCTGAACCTAAACTAATCAAAGATAATCTAAAATAATAAAAACCTAAACAAAATAAATAAACCTAATATAAATAAAAAAAAACTAAAAAAATAAAAATAAACCTAAATAATAATAAAAAATAAACTAAATAAACCCAAACTTACAAATTTAATTATTTAAAAAAAACCATAAACCCTAAACTAAAAAATAAAACTCAAAAATAAACCTAAAATAAAAACTTAAACCTAAACATAAAAATAAAAAATAAAACCAAAACCTAAAAAATAAAATAAAAAAATCTAAATTAAAAAATTAAATCTAAACCTAAACCTAGACCTAAAAATAAACTAAAATAAAAACATAAACTAAATAAAATAAACTAAATTAATTAAAAAAAATATTAAAATTAAAATAAAATAACTAAATAAATAAAAATAAATTATATAAACCTAATTTATTTAATTTAAAAAATGAAAAGATAAAATATAAGACCTAACCTGACCCTACCCTAGGCCTCACTTCCCTAGGCTCTGAGCCTAGGCTGCCCCAGGCTCTAAACTCTAAATCTAAACTTAAACTCTACATACCCTAAAACTAGCCCACTAGACTTTGTTAAAAACTTTGGACCCAAACTACCTGACCTCCTAAATTAACCTAACCCTAGGCCACAAACTGAGCCCTTAACCTAAACACTAAAAACTGAGCCACTGAGCCTAAACCCTAAACCACAATCCTGGGCCCTAAATCTAAACCCAGACCACAACCTAAACCCTAAACCTAAACTAAACCACAACCCCAAAACCTAAAGAATAAAATAAAAATAAAACTAAACTAAAATAAAATAATAAAACCTAAACTAAACAAAACTAAAATAAACCTAAAATAAAACACCTAAATAAAATAAAACTAAACTAAAATAAAAAATAAAATAACTGAAATAAAATAAACTAAATAAAACCTAAACCTAAATAAATAAAAAAATAACACTAAATCATAAACTTAAAAAAAAAACCTAAAATAAAATAAAATAAATAAAATAAAATAAATAAACCTAAACTAAAATAAACTAAAAAATAAAATAAATAAAACCTAAACTAAACCTAAAATAAACTAAACCATAAACCTAAATTAAATCAAAGAAATAAAGTAAAAAAAAAGCTTAAACTAAAAATAAAACCTAAAATAAACATAAAATAACAACCTACCAAAAAAAAAAAAAAATACAAACTTTAACATAAATCTAATAATAGAAAATAAAACTTAAACCTAAAAAATAAAATAAAATAATACTAAACTACAAAATAAACATAAACCAAAAAATAAACTAAAATAAAAAAAACCTAATCTAAAATAAATAAACCTAATATAAATAAACTAAACTAAATAAAAATAAAATAAACCTAAATAATAATAAAAAAATAAAATAAACTAAAATAAATAATAAATAAACTAAATAAACCTAAATAGTCGGGTTTACTTAATTTTTTTATAAAAAACCCTAAACCCTAAACTAAAATAAAACCTAAAATATAAACTTACATCCTAAACCTTAAAATATAAAATAAATAAAACCTAAATCTAAAAAATACATAAAACCTAAACCTAAAAATAAAATAAAATAAAACTAACTAAAAGTAAACCCTTAAAATTAAATTTAAAATATACTAAAATAAAACTAAATTAAAATAAAATAAAATAAACTAAATAAACCTATTAGTTAATTTTTTAAAAATAAAATAAAGAAAAAAACCCTAACCCTAAAACTAACCTACACTTAACCCTAAAACCACCCCACTATCATAACCGTAAACAAAATAACTAAAATAAACTCTGTAAGAAACCTTACCCTAAACCCTAAACTTTGTGCTAAACATACCCTACATAAAACCATAAATCATATAAACCAAACCAACTAAACACTTACTGCAATCCTAAACCACTAAACCCAAGGCTAAAAAAAACAAAACCTAAACTTAAATTAAAATTAAAATAAAATAAACTAAAAAATAAACTAAAATCTAAACCTAAACTAAACCTAGAAATATAATAAAATAAAATAAAACTAAACTAAGATAAAATAAATAAGACCTAAACAAAAAAATAAATAAAATAAAATAAAAAAAAAAACCTAAAATTAAATAAAATAAAATAAAATAAATCTAAGAATAAAAAAACTAAATAAAGCCTAACCCTAAAAATAAACTTAAAAATAAATAAAAAAATGATAAACCCTAAACTAAAAAAAAACCTAAACCTATAAAAATAAAATAAACCTAATATAATAAAATAAATAAACTAAAATAAATAAAACTTAAACCTAAAATAAATAAACTAAAACCTAAACTAAAATAAATAAAATAAAATAAACTAAAAATAAACTGACTAAACTAAAAATAAACCAAAATAAACCAAAAAAATACAACACCTAAAAAAAAATAAAATAAACCTATACCTATAATAAAAATAAAACCTAAAATAAAATAAATAAAATAAAATAAAAAAAAAAATAAACCTAAATCTAAATAAACTAAAATAACTAAACCTAATATAAATAAACTATTAAATGAAAGCATAAACCTAAATGAAATTAAAAATAAAATAAACTAAAATAAATAAAATATACTAAATGAACTTGACCCCGGGTTTGCATAATTTTTTTATTTAAAACCTAAACCTAAACTCAAATAATAAAGCCCAAAACCCTATATCATAACCACAAATAAACTCTGACCCTAAATCCTAAGCTGATCTAAACCTAAACCCAAACCACAAACTAAACTCACTACTGCAAATACTACTGCAAAGCTAAACCCTAAACCCTAAACACTGAGCCTCTTGCCTAAACAAATCTAAATAATAAACCTGGCCAACACTAAACACTAAACCCTATTGACTCAGCCTAAATCACTGAGCCTAAAACCTTAAACCTAAAAGGCCATAAACCTACCTGGGCCACTCCCAAACCTGGGCCACTAAATCTTAAACTGGGACAACATACACTAATGCACTGAGTACTGAGCCCTTAACCTACAACCTCTCTGACCACTAACCCCAGGCCTCCACAGGCCCTAAACCTTCACTCCTAAACCTCCATCCACTAAATCTTCCCTCCCCCACTACACCCCTCTAACAAACACTAAACACACCAACCCTAAACCTTAAACCACATCCCATCCTAAACCCCAAACTCCCTAACCACCCTAAACACCTAAACCTAACTAAATAAATTAAAAAGAAACTTAAATAATAATAAACCTAATAAACACAACCCCTAAACCTTGTGAATGCAGACGGTGGAATCACCATCAACCAAGCTCAGTCTAGATCTGGCGATGGAGGCGAAAAGCGGTTATGGGATCTTGGATGGGGGATGGATATGGAGGTGGTGGTGTGGTGGTTATGGGCGGGAGGAGCGAAGGTTACATGGTGGTGGTGGAGAGATCGGGATATTATAATGGATCGCTACTTGAGAAACCGGGGTGGTTACGATTGGGGAAACTGATGAATCATCAATCTGATCTACTGCTTATCAAATTATGTATTTATAGTAGAAATGGTTCTAGTTATCTAAGGTTTTGATTTGCTCTATGCATGCTCATTTTTTATCTATATTGTCGCTTGGGTCTTCAAAAACTTGGTGAGTTACTTGGTTGATTCAATCAAAAAGAAGAAATATTGAATCTGAATTTGTTCTCTTAAAAAAGAAACCAAAAACCCTAAACCCTAAACTAAAACCTGAACCCTAAATCAGAAACCTAAACTCTAAACCATAAACCCTAAACCCTAAACTCAAAAAAACCTAAACCCTAAACCCTAAATCAAAACCCTAAACCCAAAACCCTATACCTTAAACCTAAACCACAAAGCTAAAACCTAAACCTAAACTAAATAAAACCTAAGAATAAAATAAATAAACTAAACCAAAATAAAATTAAATAATAAAATAAGAAACAAAATCTAAAATAAAGAAAAAAATAAAATAAAAATAAAACTAAAATAAATTAAATAAAACCTAAACTAAACTAAGAAAGAAAACCTAAATAAGAATAAAATAAATGTAAAATAAAATAAAATAAAAATTAAATAAAACCTAAAATTAATAAAATAAACCTAAACCCTAAACTAAAAAAAAGCATAAACTAAAATATAAATAAAATAAACTACTTAAAACATAAACTAAAATAAAATAAATAAACCTAAACCTAAAATAAGTTAAACCAAGCTATAAACTAAATAAAATAAAATAAATTAAGAAATAAACCTAAACCTAAACTAAAAATAAAACCTAAAAATAAACCTAAAATAAAACCTAAAAACTTAAAAAATAAAATAAAAACCCAAGCTAAACCTAAAATGAAAATAAAACCTAAAACTAAAAAATAAAATAAAAATAAAATTAAACTAAAAAATAAACGTAAACTTAAACCTAAACCTAAACCTAAACCTAAAAAGTAAAATACATAAAAAACATAAAATAAAATAAATAAACCTAAAATAAATAAGCTAAGCTAAATAAAAATAAAATTGAACCTACATAAAAATAAAATAAAATAAACTAAAATAAATAAAAATAAAACAAAATAAACCTAAACTTGCACCGTTTACTTAATTTAAAACCCTAAATGGATCCTACCCTGACCCTAAACCCTAAAGGCCCACTCAGACCCAGGCCCTGAGCCTACACACACTAAGCACTGAGCCTACCCAAACCCCCAGACCATAAACCCTAAATCATGAAACCCCTGACCTCTAACACTGACCCAAGCCTAGACCCTACCACAAACACAGACCCTAAACCAAATCATAAACTAACCCCAACCTAAACTTAAACCTAAAACCCTGCCACTAAAGCCTAAACACTAACCCTAAACTTTAAGTACAAAACTCTAAGCCTAAACCCTAAAAAACCTACCTAAACCACATACCCTATACCTAAACCTATACCTAAACACTAATAACCCTCAAACCCCAAACCTAAAGAAACTAAATTAATAAAAAAAATAAACCAACAATCTTAATAAACCAAAACCTAAACCTAAACCCTAATAATGAGCACAACCTTGACGGCGGGAACATCAGCATCAATTAGGCTCAGTCTAGATTTAGCAGTGGAGGCAAACGCCGAGGTAGCGGTTATCATAATGGAGGTGGGTATGGAGGTGGTGGTTGAAGTAGTGGCAGTTATGGAGGCAGGAGGAGTGATGGAGGTAATAGCCGTGGTAGTCACGGAGGGATAGATCAGAGATATAATGGCAGATCCTACTACTCAAGAGGTAGTGGTGATTTCGATGCGAGCTGGAGAAATTAAAGAATGGTGACGATCTCTTATGGTATGTCTTTCTAATAGAGATAGTTCTAGTTATCTAGGGTTTCGATTTGCTTTATCGTGCTCATTTTGATCTATGTCATCACTTGTGTCTTAGAAAACTTGGTGCTAGTTGAAATCAAAAGAAGAAATGTTGGATATAAATTTGTTCTACGTTAAAAAAACCTTAAACCTTAAACCCTAAACTAAAACCTAAACCTTAAACCAAAAACCTAAGCCCTAAACCCTAAACCCTAAAAAACATAAACTGTAAACACTAAACCCTAAATGCTAAACCCTAAAACCTTAAACCATAAACCCTAAACCCTAAACCCTAAACCTTAAACCCTAAAACCCCAAATCATAAACTCTAAACCCTAAAATGTACAACCTAAAACCCCAAACCCTAAACCCTAAACCCTAAAAATACTAAACTCTAAATTCTAAACACTAAACCATAAATCATAAACCTTAAACCATAAACCCTAAACATATAATCCTACCCCAACCCCCTCTTAAACTCCAGCCACCCTAAACCCTTAAACATAAAACTAAACCTCTGGGCCTGAGCCCTACTGGGCCCTAGGCTGAGCTGACTTGATCTGGGCCACTGGGCTAGGCCACTCTGGGCTGACACTGAGCCCTGGGCCAGACATCCTGGGCCCTACACTCACCTGAGCCTGGCTCCTGAGGCTCCTAAACTAACTGGCCTGACCTGGGCCTGAAACTGAGCTAGCCCTGGGCTGGGCAGGCTGGGCCTGGGCCTAAATCAGCCCAGGCTGAGGCCTGATCCTCTAGGCACTGGGCCTGAGGCTCAAAAGGCCCTGGGCCTGGGCCTGGGCTAAACTGGGCTGAGGCCCAGGCTGGGATCCTGGGCCCTAAACTGAGCTAAACTGGGCCTGAGCTGGGCTGATCAGGCAGTCCTGGGCCCACTGACCTCTGGGCCTACTCCTGGCTGAGCCCACTCTGAGCTGGGCCTTAGGCCCTACCCTGGGCTGAGTAAATCCTACTGGGCTGGGCTACTAAAGCTCCTGATACCTGGGCCCCCTGGGCCTCCTACATCCTGGGCCTGACCTATCCCAGGCTAACCTGGACTGATCCTGGGCTATTGAGCTGATCACATGAAATCCTGGGCTCTGAGGCCCTGGGCAACTGAGCCCACTTCCAATCTACTCCTGGGCCCTGGGCCCAACTTTCTAAACTCAGGCCTAAATCTAAGGCAGGCCTGGGCTGGGCCTCTTACACTGAGCCAGGCCTGAACTGACACTGGCCTAAACTGGGCTGAGTCTGCCTAGGCCTGAACCTACCTAGGCCTGAGTTCCTCTAGGCCCTAGGCCTGACTTCCTACTCCTGATCCTAGCCCTCTCATAGGCCCTGAGACTTCTACTAAACTCTAACTATCTCTCCACTCTATCCTCTAAAGCCTCTCCTCTAGTAACTGGGCTGACTAGGCTAAAAAAAACTCTAATCTCCTTAAATGACTCTATACTAAACCTCCCTTATCTTCCTCTAAACTTAAACCTAAACCTAAATAAACCTAAACCCTAAAACAAATGACTCTTAAACATTAAAGACAAAACCTAAAAAAATTCTTTGAGCTGGGTCATCATGATCATGTTCCCTTTCTCTCATTTTTTTTCTGCCACTACATCCTAGCTATTTTGTGCAATTCTCACTAGATTCCTTCTTAAATCATTGAGTGATAGCCTATTTTGTGTCTTCATTAGAGTGACATCATGGCCTGGAGTCTTCCCTGATGATTCCTTAGGGAAAACTGAAGGATCTATGGATCTACTAGGGAATCAACTAACTTGGCTTTGAATGCTTTGAAATCATTCAAAATGAGGCGCTCTAGTTTAGATTTCTCTCCCAATATGCAAATCCTTTCATTAACCATCAATTCCATTTTTCTGTGGGTGCTTTATTTGGTCAGACGTTGTAAGTTGATCAGGCAACGACTTTAAAATCTCATCCTTTAGTGGCTAGAATCCTTATTGAATTGGACATTACCAAGAAACAACCAAAAAATATGGTTGGGATCTAAAAATTATGGTTATATGCAAAGATTTGAATTTGAAAATCTCCCTGTCTTTTGTTCTCACTATAAAATCCATGGGCATGATAATTTTGAATGTTTCATTCATCATCCTCACCTAAAAAAATCCTGTTAAGGAAACTTTTATCTAACCCTAGGCCAATCACTATTAAATATCAAAAGCTACTTGAGTGGAATTTTGAATGTTCCTAATAAGTATTTTATCTCTTACATCTTCATTGAAGGCTTCTGAACAATAATAGTTTTCTAAACTTTTAGATGATGATTCTATTTTCTCGATTCAATCCATACATTCTTGCCGGCTTTGATTGATGAAAATGAAGCTTTGATTGAGAATATAATGAGGATAATAATGTTATGCATCATTCAAATTCAATGGAGAATATGCCTTTAATACCTCATGATAATCAGGTTGAAAAAACTGATTCTATTTTCCAGATTCAGGATTATTTAAATTCTCATAAAGATTTGGCTTTGTCTAATAATTTGGGTCATGAAGAGGAAGGGATTGGTGTTCACACTTTCCTCTTAATAAATCTATTTCTGCTCCCTCTCTTGTTATTCCTGATGCTCATTTGGCTTTAATAAATTCTAATGTCTTGGAAGAAGGAGAACTCATTTCTAATCAGGAGATTTCTCCTAAATCTAAGACTAATGTTCTTAAATCCTTCTCAGATGATGATTATATGGGAAAATAAAATGGTTTCCAAACTTATCATGCTAAAAAGAGAAAAAATGTTAAAAATTTCCCTCCCAAATTGCTAAGAAACACTAGATCAGCTACAACCTCCCTCTCCTCTCTTAATTAACCTTTTCTTAACCCCTTGTTATTTCTTTATCTTTAATTTTGTTGTTTGGAATGTAAGAGGGATTGGTACCCTCTCTATTCATAACTGTATTAAAAATCTTTATCATATACATAATATTTCTTTACTTATTTTTTCTGGTGCCTCTTATTCATGTTAACAAAATTAACCATGTTGCTAGAATGATCAGTTTCAATAATTTTTTCTCTAATGTGATTAATAAGAATTGGTGTTTTTGGAATAACTTTGTAGATGTTTCTTTTCTTGATGACTTTCAACAAGTTGTCAATGTTCAAATCTCTTATGGTGATTATTGTGTATTTGGCTTAGATCTAGTAGAAATCTTCTTTGGGATAATTTGAGGAATTTTGCTACCTCTATCAATAAACCTTAGTTTGTTGGTGGTGATTCTAACACTATTTTATTCACTTTTGAATGAAGTAGTGGTTGCTCACCTAATATTCATTCCTTGGAAAAATTTTCTAATATTATCCTTTATTGTAATTTGATTGATATTGGTTTTAAAGGTTCTAATTATGCATGGTAAAACTCTAGACTTTGACAAAGGTTGGATCAAATTCTATTTTTTGGATTACTAAATTATATATTCTATCATTTAACCGTAACCTTCATGCTATTTTGGTTTCTAAAGATAATTTTAATAGATTAAAAATTCTCTCTCCTTTTAGATTTGAACATGTGGATTCAACATATTGATTTTTTTTAATGTTGTGGTTAACAATTGGAAAGTTCTTCTACATCACGATAATTCAATTATGGAGATGAATAGACTTTGGTTAAGCTTAAAAGACTTAAGCAAATCTGGGTTGGTGGAATAAGCATTATTTTAAAATCCTTTTTGCTAATATCAAAGATATAAAAAAAATGGTTTGTGATCTTGATGTCTTTATTATGTCTGATCCTTATAAGATGAACTAGACTGAGGTGAAAGATAAACTTATTAATTTTCAAAATATGGAAGAGGCATATTGGCATCAAAAAGTTGCTAGTAAACATATTATGGATGGTGATAGCAATACTAGGTATTTCCATGCTTTAGTTAATAAAAAGAGAGCTTTAAAAAATATTCAAAAATTAAAGATTACAATGGAGAATGGATTATGGAGAATAATGATATTAAGGATTCGGCTATTAAATACTATAGAACTATGCTAAATAAGAGTTGTTCTTATGAAGCTATTTCTAAATCACACTTGATTCCTTCTATTATTACTAATGATGACTATGATTTGCTTACTATTATGCCTAATGAAGATGAAATTTTTAATGTTCTTAATAGCATGAACATAGATTTTTTTGCTAGTCCGGAGGTTTTATTACTCAATTTTTTCAAATTTGTTGGTTTATTATTAAAAATGATTTGATTGAGGATGTGGTTGATTTGTTTTTAATGGTAATCCTTTTCCTAGATATTTTTCTAGCACTTCTATTGTTCTCATACTTAAGAAAGATAAGCCAGACTATTAGAGTTATTTTAGACCTATTAATTTTTGCACCTTCTTCAATAAGCTGATTTCCAAAATTCTTGTCAACAGGCTTAGTCCTTTACTTCATAAGATTATCTATCTTAACCAAACTAGTTTTCTTAAAAGTAAATCTATTTCTGAAAACATTTTACTTACCTAGGAATTAATTCATGACTTAGATGCTAAGACTAGAGGTGGAAACATTCTTTTCAAATTAGATATTACCAAAGCTTTTGATGATATCTCTTCGGATTTTGTTTTCCATATTCTGAATTTATTTGGGTTTTCTGATAAATTTACTTTTCTTATTAAAAATTGTATTAAGAATTACTGGTTTTTTATTTTTCTTAATAGGGAAACTTTTGTTTTCTTTCCGTCTTCCCATGGCTTGAGATAAGGGGATCTTTTATCTCCTACTTTATTTATTATTGTTGTTGAGAACTTATCTACGAGCATCAATGAGTTATTTTTAAACAATCCTAGTATGTACTACAGAACTCTTGGTGGTCTTCCTATTTCCCACTTAAGTTTTGTAGATGATTTCATTATTTTTTGCAATGCTTCTATTCAACATATCAAGAACCTCAAGATTTGTTTAAATAAATTTGGTAAGTAATCTTTCTATCAATGATAACAAAAGCTATTTTATTATTTCTTCAAGTATCTCTAATAATAAAATCAATCAAATATGGCATATCACTAATTTTAACACACAACACTTACCTCTTAAGTACTTGGGTGCTCCTCTATTTAAGGTCCAAAGTGATCCCATCTTTTTTGATGAGTTAATTCAAAAAATTTTAAATAAAATTTTTTGTTTGGGAATTCCATTTACTTTCCTTTGGTGGTAGGCACACTATTCTTAAGAGAACTCTTAATTCTCTACCTCTTTATTTGATTCAAATTATTATTCCCACTAATTCTACTCTTATTAGAATTGATCGATTGCTTAATAAATTTTTTTGGGAATCTAATAATTCTATTAAAAGAATGCATTGGACATCCTGGTATAAATGTTGTGGTACTTTGGGTGAAGGTGGTCTTGGTTGCAAACCTATTCGTGAAGCTATTACTTTCTTCTCTCATATTCTCTGGTGGAATTTTAGAAAGAATGATAGCCTTTGGGCTAATGTAGAAGAATATTGCCAAGGTAAAACACCCTCTTATTTGTATTTATAAAGTTGGCAACTCTCTGGTTTGGAAAAGGCTTTGCTCCATTAAATGGGTTGTTGAATCTTTAATATCTTGGGGTATTCATTCGGGCTCTTCTTTCTTTTGGCAAGACAATTGGATTGGCTATGGCTCTATTGACTCCCTTTTATCTACACACTCTACTGCTAGTATCAAAGTTAACTCTTTTGGCTTAATAATAAGTGGAATGAAAACAAACTCGAGAACTACATTCCTATTACTATTTCTGCAAGTTTTCAACATCATTATCTTTTCTAATAAACCTGATCAAATTCTTTTCAAGCTCTCTTACAATGGAGATTTCATTCTTAAAGAGGTTTGGAATTTTATTAGAAAAAATAAAACACCTCTAATGTTTTCATTAAACTTTTATCATTCCATTTCTTATTATATTTTAGCTTGGAGGAGTTTGAAAACCTTCATTCTGTAGATTGCTTGCTCGCTAAAGGGGTTTTATTTACCTTCCAAGTGCTAATGTTGCTTTCATATTGAAAATGCTAATCATGTATTTGTCAATGGCACTATTAGTTCCAAACTTTGGATATGGTATGATGATTTATTTAATACTAACTATTTTCGTGGCTCTCTTTCGTTATATCAACTTCTTGAAGTTTGTTTCCATAAAACTATGGAAGGTCATATGAAAGTTTTAATTGCTATTACCCTAATTTGGTTAATTTGGATGTTTAAAAATGATTCTAAATATTGAGGCGTCCCTATGAACCATAAAAGGATCCTTGCTAGAATTAAAGAAAAAATATGCTTTGTTTAATGCAAATTTAATTAGTAATCTTTATTTTAGAGGTTATAAATTTGTGACTAAAATTTGGGTATCACTTTTATGACCCTTCTACAAGAGTGTTTGGATTGCACATTGGATTAAGCCTAAAGAATATTTTATTAAGATCAATCGATAGTTCCATTTCCCCAAACAAATATGGTTGTGGTGGAATTCTTAGGGATTCTAAATGTGTAATTTATGATTATGCCTACCCCTCAAAGCTTGTTCTATTATTTATCTTTGAGCTCATGGTTGTTAATAAAGCTATTGATATTTGTTTAATCATAGGCATCTTTAATATTTTGATTGAAGTTGATGCTCTTCTTACTTGATATGCTCATTACTAATAAAATATGGAATGCTGGCTTATTTTGTCTTCTTAATCACACTAAAAAGCATCTTTCTCATGTTTGCTACAAAATTTTTCACATTCTTCATGAAAGTAA
Source organism: Cymbidium sinense (assembly GCA_021442155.1). Taxonomy (NCBI): domain Eukaryota; kingdom Viridiplantae; phylum Streptophyta; class Magnoliopsida; order Asparagales; family Orchidaceae; genus Cymbidium; species Cymbidium sinense. Next base: position 51,851 of record JAKCPB010000138.1, read on the forward strand.
TGCTTGTGATGATTTCCTGGCTAATTTGGAGCTGAATTAAATGAGCTCACTTTATTTGATAACCATAGCTTACTTAAGCATCTACATGGTCTAGTCAATGGATAACAGGTGCCTTACCTCGATTTTATCTTTCTATTTTGTTGATCATATTGCTATGGTGGTTTTATTCAGTCTATTTTTGGTTGTTTTTTTTGTACTTTTTACAAGAAAGTGGTTTTTGCTATTTTCTTTAGGGTGCTGGTCAATCTCACTTTATATGAAAGGCGCTTTTGGTTTTAGTTTAATTGATTTTCTATCCTCACGAGACTCTTGGTTTTCTTTCTGGCTCATGCTAGGCTCATTTTGTCACACGCTAGTGATGTCTTGGGGTCTCTGTTGGGTTGTGGTTGTGCTTGATTTTACCCTTACACTAATTGATGTTGGGTTTGCCTCAAGTTTTGGCTACCTATTACATTATTTGAATTAGATTTTTGGTTGCTATGGTTGGTTCTGGATGCTACAATTTGCTTTTTCAGTCTGCCTAACTATTTTGGGTGGTCATTTTTTCATGGTTGTTGTTGGTCTCTTCTGCTTTGGCTTAGTTTTGGGGTTTTTTGTGGTTGATGTTCTCTTTTTTTCACTTGGGGTTTTGCTGTTGGTTTTCCCTCTGCCTTGTGGATTGGAGGTAGCTTTTTTCTAGTTGTTGCCCTCCTGATTTCTCTTTTGTGGTGATTATCTACTCAATAGAGTTTGGATGGGGCTTTATTTCGATCTGACCTTGTTCCTTTCCTCACTAATTTGCTGCTTGTGGTTGGGTGGTTCTCTTTAGCATTTTATACTTTGGTTTTTTTTGGTTGAGTGACTACCAATTTTGTTTCTTGGTTTTTTGGAGATCTCTAGGTGGGTTTATGCATGTTATTCTTTCCCTTATTTTGGGCTCTATATTGGGTTAACCTTTTTTTTTTTGGTTTCTTTCTCCCTTTGAATTGGAACTTCACTCTTGGGGTTGGTTGTTGGGTGGCATATTGGTCTCTTTGGGATTTGCTTAGCTTTGGTTTTTCAATTCTTCTTAGTTATTTTCCTGGTTTGGGTTGGTGTTTTTTTTGTTGTTTTTTATCAATTGATTGGTATGAGGACAAGCTTTGTGGTTCTTTTTTCTTCAAACTTGGGTTTTATTTACTAGATGAGATGGTTGTGGTTATTTTTGTCTATGCTCTTGGTTTCTTTGGCTTGCTCCTCGATTGGATTGGCCTAGTTTTTGCTAAGAGTGGTTGTGGCTCTCAGCTTGGTGACTTGGGATTGGATGCTATCTTGCCTTGGATGCTTGTGCCCTGGCTTGGTGTCTTGGGATTTAAGTTGGTATTGTATTGAATTCCTCTTACTTATTTTGTTGTCCTTGTTTCACGATATTTGCCTCTTGGTGGTGGTGCTAGATTTGGTGTTTTCTTCTTTGCCTTGGTGGTGGTTTTGATGGTAATTTGGATGCCCTCTTGGTCTTCCTATAGCTTTCCTCTCTCGGTCTTTTATATTCTGCTATTTTGCTATTGGGGTGGAGGTTTTTCCCTTGGATTTGGATTACTAGTGCTTTGGAGATAGTCATGGTTGTTGTTATGCCTTTGGGATTGTATTGTTGGGTTGTGTTGTTACCCCTATTCATGCTGACTGCTCCTTTTTTGTGTTTCTCTTCCTTTTGGTGGTGGCTTTGGTGGAGTTACTACTTGGTTTTTTTGGCCTTGATCTGCTATAACTTCTGGGTTGTTGGCTTTATGTGATTGGTCATTATGGGTTTTGGTTGGTGGGTTGGTTCTTGGTGCTTTCTCTATTTGTTTGGTCAGACACGGATCATTATGGACTATTTTTCCTTGGATTGTTTGCTATATAAAAAAAACATAAACCAAAATAAACTAAAATAAATAAATAAAACATAAACTAAAACCTAAATTAACCAAAACCTAAAAAAAACTAAATTAAAATAAAATAAATAAAAACCTAAACAAAACTAAAAAAATAAAAGCCTAATAAAATTAAACTAAAATAAAAAAATAAAATGAACCTAAAATAAATAAAAATAAAACCTATAAAATATAAAAAAAAACCTAAACCAAAAATAAAAAAAAATAAACCTAAACCTAAACTAAATAAATAAAATCTAAATCTAAACCTAAAATAAACTAAACCTAAACCAAAACCTAAACTAAATAAACTAAAATAAACTAAAAATAAACCTAAACCTAAACTAAAAAAATAAAACCTAAAAATAAACCTAAACTAAAAACCTAAAACATAAACCTAAAAAAATAAAACAAAAACCTAAACCTAAACCTACAAAAATAAAATAAAAATAAAACTAAACTTAAAAATAAACATAAACCTAAACCTAAATGAAAAAATAAACTAAAATAAAAACCTAAACTAAAATATTAACATAAAATAAATAAACTAAACTAAATAAAAAAATAAACCAAAATAAAAATAAAACATAAAATAAACTAAATTAAAAAAATAAAATAAATAAACTAAATAAAATTAAACCTACGAGTTTACTTAATTTCAAATAAAAAATAAAAAAAAAAAAAATACTAACCCTAAACCCTAACCTACCACCCTAAGCCCTAAACCCTAAAACACAAATCTTAAAATAAACCTAAACCCTAAATACAAAACCACAAACCACAAAACTAAACTTAAACCTAAACAAAATAAAACCTAAAAAACCTAAACCTAAATTAAATAAAATTAAAATAAAATAAAATTTAAACTAAAACCTAAACCTAAACCTAAACCTAAAATTAAAAGTAAAATAAAATAAAAACAAAAGTAAAATTAAAATAAATAAAAAAGCTAAACTAAATTAAATAAAATAAACCTAGAATAAATAACCTAAATAAAATAAAATCAAAAAGTAAAATAAAAATAAAATAAACCTAAAATAAAATAGGATAAATACTAAATAAGATACCTAAACCTAAAAAATAAACCTTAACAAAACTTAAAATAAATAAAATAAAATTTAAAATGTAAAAAAAAATACCTAAACCTAAAATAAAATAAACTAAATTAAAATAAATAAAACTAAAATATACAAACCTAAACACTAAAACAAAATAAACCTAAATATACAAAACTAAACCTAAACAAAATAAAATAAAATAACCTAAAATAAATCTAAACATAAACCTAAACAAATAAAATAAAAATCAAACCTAAACTAAAAAAAAAATAAAACTTAAACCTAAAAAAATAAAATAACATTAACACTAAATTAAAAACTAGACAAAAACCTAACCTAAACCTAAAAAATAAACTAAAATGAAAAACATAACTAAAATAAATAAACCTAAAATAAATAAACTAAACAAAATAAAAAAAAAAAATAAACCTCAATAAAAATAAAAATAAAAATATACTAAATTAAATAAGAAATAAACTAAATAAATTAAATAAGTCTAAATCACTGGTTTACTTAATTTAAAAAAAAACCCTAAAATAGACCTAAACCCAAACCGTAAAAAAAAATATTAAAAATAAAATAACCTAAACTTACATCTTAAACCACAAAACCCCAAATACTAAACATTAAACTGAACCTAAACCCTAAGCCTAAATAAACTAAACTAAATAAAATAAAACCTAAACCTAAACTAAAATAAATAAATAAAAAATAAATAAATATAAAATAAATAAAATGAAATAAAAAAATAAAATAAATTAAGTAAATAAAATAAATGGATCAAATAAACTTAAACTAAAATAAAATAAAATAAACTAAACTAAACTAATCTAAACCTAAACAAAACCTCCTAAACCTAAACTAAATAAACTAAAATAAAATAAAATAAACTAAATAAATAAACTAATTAAAGTAAACTAAATAAACCTAAATAAACCTAAATCTAAACTAAAATAAAATAAACTAAACTAAATAAACTAAATAAATTAAAATTAAACTAAATAAATAAACTTAACCTAAAAATAAACTAAATAAATAAACAAACTAAACTAAACTAAACAAAAGAAACTAAAATAAACCTAAACCTAGCGTGAAACCTAAAATAAATTAACGAACATAAATAAGTAAAATAAACTAAAATAAAATAAACTAAACCTAAACTAAATAAACCAAAACCAAAACCTAAACCTAAGCAAACTAAAATAAAATAAATAACTAAAATAAATAAAACCTAAAATAAATAAACTAAATTAAAATAAAATAAGAATAAATCTAAACCTAAACAAAACTAAATAAATAAACCTAAATTAAAATAAAATATAAACCTAAACCTAAACCTAAAACCAAAATAAAATAAACATACCTAAACCTAAATACCTAATAAACCTAAACTAAAATAAACATGAACTAAAACTAAAAAAAATAAAATAATATAAAATAAAATAAACAAACCTAAACTAAAATAAAATAAACCTAAACTAAAACTTGAACATAAATAAAACCTAAACCTAAACAATTAATAAACCTAAACCTAAAAACCTAAATAAACCTAAACTAAACTAAAAAATAAAATAAATAAAAATAATATAAACTATAAATAAATAAAATAAAACTAAAATAAATAAATAAACTAAATAAAACTTAAAACTTACTAAATAAATAAAATAAACTACACTAAATAAAATAAACCTAACCCTAAACTTAAATATAAAAATAAACTGAACTAAAATAAATTAAATTAAATAAAAACTTAAACCTAAACTAAATAAATAAACTCAATTAATAAATTAAATTAAATAAATTAAAAAAAACTAAACTAAATAAATAAACCTAAACCTAAATAGATAAATCAAAATAAAAACAAAATAAAACTTAAACCAAAACTTAAGCTAAACTGGCTAAACCTATAAGCTAAAATCTAAATAAAATAAATAAAATAAAAAACCAAACTTAAATAAACTAAACTAAAATAAAATAATTAAAAAAATAAATAAATAAAATAACAAAAATAAACTAAAATAAAACTAAACTAAATAAACCTAAACTAAAATAAACTAAACTAAATAAACCAAAACCTAAACATAAACGTAAACCTAAACCTAAATAAAATAAAATAAACTAATAAAATAATTAAACTAAATAAAATATACCTAAACCTAAACCTAAACCTAAACTAAATAAATAAAATAATATAATATAAACTAAATAAACTTAAACCTAAACTAAATAAAATAAACCTTAACTAAACTAAACTAAACTAAATATAACCTAAAATAAACCTAAACCTAAACCTAAACCTAAACTTAAATAAACTAAACCAAAACAAATAAACTAAAAAACTAAACTAAACCTAAACCCAAACTTAAACTTAAACTTAAATAATTAAACTAAATTAAAAATAAACCTAAAAAACCTAAAAATTATATAAAATAAATAAACCTAAACCTACCTAAAATAAGTCTAAACCTAAAATAAAATGTAAAAAACTAAACTAAATGGACTAAATAAATTAAAAAACTAAAATAAACCAAAACTATAAACTAAACTAAATAAAAATAAACCTAAATAATCATAAAATAAAAGTAAACCTAAACCTAAATAAATAAACTAAAATAAATATACCTAAACCTAAATAAAATAAACCTAAACTAATAAACCTGAACCTAAATAAAAAATCCTAAACAAAATAAAAAATAAATAAACAAAAACTAAACTAAATAAACTAAACTAAATATATCCAAATAAACCTAAACTAAACCTAAAATAAAATAAAGCCTAAAACTAAACTAAATAAACATAAACTAAAACTAAAATAAAATAAAATATAATAAAACTAAAATAAAATAAAACCAAAATAAAATAAAAAAAAACTAAATAAATCAAATAGATAAACCAAACTAAACTAAACTAAACTAAACTTAAATAGATAAACCTAAACTAAATTAAATAAACCTAAACTAAACTAAAAAAACTAAACTAAATAAAACTAAACTAAATAATCCAAACTAAATAAACTAAACTAAATAAACCTAAACCTAAATAAAAAAACTAAATCAATAATTAATAAATAAACCAAAATAAACTAGTAAACTAAACTAAATAAAATAAAATAAACCCAAACTAAATAAAATAAACTAATTAAATTAATAAACTAAATAAATAAATTAAACTAAACTAAATAAAAAAAAATTAAAATTAAATAAAACTAACATAAACTAAATAAAAAACTAAACTATAAATAAACTAAACCTCATAAAATATAAAATTAAACTTAAACCTAAACTAAATTAAAATCTAAACACAAACCTAAACTAATAAAAAACTAAACTAAAAACCTAAACTAAATAAAAAAAAAATCTAAATAAACCTAAACCTAAACTAAGTAAAACTAAACTAAATAAAATAAAATAAACTAAAATAAACTAAACAAAACTAAATAAATAAACTAAACTAAACTAAAAAATAAACTAAAATAAAATAATCTTAATAAATAAATAAAAAATAAACCTAAACTAAAATATACTAAAATAAAAAAAAAACTAAACCTAAACTAAACCCAAAATAAATAAAATAAATAAACTAAACCTAAACTAAAATAAATAAAATAAATAGATAATATAAAATAAACTAAATAAACCTACAAAATAAATAAAACTAAAACTAATTAAAATAAAAAAACAAAAAAACTTAAATTAAAATAAACTAAAAATTAAATAAAATATAAAATCTAAACTTAAAGAAACTAAGTAAACTAAATTAAAATAAATGAAATAAACACACCAAAAACTAAATAAAATAAAATAAATAAAATAAACTAAACTAAATAAAACCTAAAATAAACCTAAACCTAAACTGCACTTAAAACCAAAATAAAATAAACTAAATAAATAAATAAACTAACTAAACCTAAACCAAAACCTAAATAAATAAACTAAACTAAACTAAAATAAACCAAAATAAACACAAAATAAATAAGTAAATAAACCTAAACTAAACTAAATAAAACTATAAATATACTAAACCCAAACTAAACTAAATGGACTGAACCTAAATAAATTGAAATTAAATAAACTAAACCAATATAAACTAAAATGAACTAAACTAAATAAAATAAACCTAAACCAAAATAAAATAAACCTAAAATAAATGACCTAAACCTAAAAAATAAAAACTAAATAAATAAACTAAAATAAATAAACTAAACTAAATAAACTAAAATAAATAAACCTAAAGCAAACTAAACCAAAATAAACTAAACTAAAATAAACTAAAATAAATAAACTAAACCTAATAAACTAAATAAACCTAAACTAAACCTAAACTAAAGTAAACTAAAAAATGACCTAAACTAAAATAAATAAACCTAAACTAAACTAAATTAAAATAAACCTAAAATAACCTAAAACTGAACTAAAATAAATATTAAACTAAACTAAATAAATAAACTAAAACTAAACTAAACTGGTAAATCTGCCTAAACTGAAGCTAAATAAACTAATAAAAACCTAAACTAAACCTAAACTTAAATCTAAACTAAAATAAACCTAAACATGTGAGACTAAAATAAATAAAATAAACTATAAATAAAATAAACCTAAACTAAACTAAAATAAAATAAACCTAAACTAAACCTAAACCTAAAATACTAAACTAAACTAAAATATAAAACTAAAGAATAAACCTAAACCTAAACCTAAACTAAATAAACTAAAACTAAAAATATAAATAAGTAAAACCTAAAATAAACCTAAATAAACTAAACTAAAATATAAATAAACCTAAACTAAAACTAAAACTAAACTAAAATAAACTAAACCTAAAATAAACTAAAATAAAATAAACCAAAAACCTAAACTAAAGCTAAAATAAACTAATAATAAACTAAATAAACTAAATAAAATAAACTAAAATAAATAAACTATAAATAAAATAAACTAAACCTAAACCCAAACTTAAACTAAAATCTAAATAAAATAAACATAAACTAAAGTAAATAAACTAAAACTAAATGAAACCTAAATAAACATGCATACATGCTACCCTAAACTAAACCTAAACCTACATGACCTAAACTAAATGTAACATAAACCTGGACTAAATAAAAATAAAATAAACTTAAACCTAAAATAACCCAAACATAAATAAACTAAACCTAAACCTAAACTAAATAAATAAATAAAACCAAACTAAATAAACCTAAAATAAACCTAAACCTAAACTAAATAAAATAAATAAAAACATGCACTGATAAATAAAATAAATTAAATAAAACCTAAACTAAAAATAAACTTAAATAAACCTAAACTAAACATAAAAACCCTAAATAAATAAATTAAACTAAAATAAAAAATAAATTAACTCTAAAAGCTAAACTGACTAAACCTAAACCTAAAATACCAACCCTAAACTAATTAATAAAACAAACCTAATCCTGATCTTAAATAAACTAAATTAAACCTAAAACCTAAACTAACTAAATAAAAATCAAAACTGGCTAAACCTACTGAGACTAAATGGACTAAACCTAAACCTATCATTAAATAAAATTAAATAAACCTAAACTAAAAATAAACCTAAATACAACAAACCTAAAATAAATAAACTAAACTAAAATAAATACCTAAACTAAAACTAAAACTAAAATAAATAAAATAAATAAAATAAAATAAATAAACCTATAAACTAAAAGAATAAACTAAAATAAATAAACTAAACTCTAAATTAAAATAACTATAAAATAAGCTATATAAAATAAACCTAAACTAAACCTAAACTTAAACTAAATCTAGATAAATAAACATAAATAAAATAAAATAAACTAAATTAAATAAACCTAAATAAAATACATGTAAACCCTAAACTAAACCTAAATATGTATAACTACCTAGACTAAAATAAACTAAAATAAACCTAAAACCCAACATAAATAAACTAAAACTAAATAAATAAAATAAACTAAATAAAAACTAAACTACCTAAACTAAATAAAATAAACCAAAACTAACATACACAATAAATAAAATAAATAAATAACCTAAACCTATAAAATAAACTTAAATAAACTTAAACCTAAACATATGAACAAATAAAATAAATTAAACTAAATAAAAAATATTAATAAACTAAACTAAAATAAAGCTAAACCTAAAACTAAAAATGAAGCAAAACTAAACCTAAATAAAACCTAAACTAAAACCCCAATCCTAAAAATAAAACTAAACAAAACTGAACTAAATAAAAAAAATCAATAAACACAATAAACTAAACTAAACCTAAATGAACTAAAATAAGATAAGCTAAACTAAAACTATCATTAAATAAAATTAAATAAACCTAAACAACCTAAACTAAATAAATAAACTAAAAATGAAAATAAAATAAAAAACCTAAAAATAAAAAATTAAATCTAAAAAACATAAAACTAAACTAAACCTAAATTTAAAATAAAAAATAAACTAAATGATAAACCTAAACTAAACTAAATAAACCTAAACTAAATCAATAAACCTAAAACCTAAACTCACTGAAAAAAATAAATAAAATAAATAAAAAATAAATAAAATAGTAAAAAAACATAAACTAAACCTAAATAAACATAAAACTAAACATAAAATAGATTAAAATAAACAAACTAAAATAAACCAAAATAAATAAAGCTAAACCTAAAGCTAAACTAAACTAAAATAAATAAATAAATAAATTTAATCCTTAATCCAAATAAACAAAATAAATAAATACCTAAACCTAAACTAAATAAAATAAACTAAATAAAAAAATAAACTAAAATAAAACCTAAAACTAAACTAAACTAAACCTAAATCTAAGCTAAACTAAATAAACTAAACTAAACTAAAATAAACTAAAATAAAACTAAATAAATAAACCTAAACCTAAACTAAACTAAAAAAAATAAATAAAAATAAATAAATATAAATAACCTAAACTAGACTAAACCAAATAATAAACTAAACTAAAATAAACTAAACTAAAATACCTAAAATAAACCTAAACTAAACCCTAAACTAAGTAAAACTAACTATAACAAAAAAAATAAATCTAACTAAACAAATAAACCTAAAACCTAAAACTAAACTAACTAATAAAACTAAATAAAAAAACCTAAACTAAACCTAAAATAAAAAATAAAAAACTAAATAAACTAAGCGAAATAAAACCTAAAACTAAACTAAACCTAAAACCAAAATTAAACTAAACTAAAAAAATAAATAAAAATAAACTAAATAAATATAAATAAATAAACTAAAATAAATAAATAAAAATAAAATAAAATAAACTAAATAAAAAACTAAACTAAAAACTAAAATAAACTAAATGAAAAAATCTAAATAAAATAAAATAAACTAAACTAAATAAATAATCTAAACTAAATAAAATAAACAAAATGAAATAAACCTAAACTAAACTAAAACTAAATAAACTAAACCCTAAACTAAACCTAAAAAATAAACTAAACCTAAACATAAATAAAAATAAATAAAACCTAAACTTAAAATAAAATAAACCCTAAAGTAAATAAACTTTAAAAGTAGAATAAAATAAATGAAATTAAATAAAATTAATAATTAAAATAAAATAAAACATAAACCTAAAATAAAAAACCTAAACTAAAAAATAAAAATAAAAAATAAACTAAAATAAATAAAACAATAAACTAAGATAAAATAAATTAAATAAAATAAACTAAACAAAAAAATACATAAATAAATAAACTTAAACAAAAAATATACTAAATAAAAAAATAAAATAAACCTAAACTAAACTTAAACCTAGACCCTAAACCCAAAATAAAATAAAACTAAATAAAATCTAAATATAAACCTAAACCTAAAATAAGTAAATAAACAAAATAAATAAGCCTAAACCTAAACCTAAATAAATAATCCTAACCTAAACCTAAATTAAATAAACTAAAACCAAAATAAATAAATAAAATAAACCTAAACCTAAACTAAAAAAAATTATAAGTAAATAAATAAATAAATAAAACTAAATTAAAAGAAATAAACCTAAACATAAACTAAAAATTAACTATAAAACCTACATAAATAAACTAAATAAACTGAACTAATAAAATAAAAATAAAACTAAAATAAAAAATAAATAAACCAAACAAACCTAAACTAAATAAACCTAAATAAACCTAAAATAAACTAAACTACATATAAAATAAATAAATAATAAATAAACTAAACTAAACCTAAACCTAAAATAAAATAAATAAAATAAATTAAAAAAAACACCTAATCCTAAACTTCCTAAAAAAAAAAATAAACCTACAAAATAAACTAAATAAATAAATAAAATAAATAAAAATAAATAAACAAAACTCAACCTAAATAAAACCTAAGCTAAACCTAAACTAAATAAAATGTAAAATAAACTAAACATAATCTAGTGAACTAAAACTAAATAAAATAAAAAACTAAACTAAAACTAAAATAAATAAACTAAATAAATAAATAAACCTAAACCTAAACCTACCTCCTAAATAAACCTAAAGTAAACCATAAACCTACTAAATAGACATAAAATAAAAAATAAATACATAAACTAAAAAAATAAATATTAAATAAATAATAAAATAAACCTAAAAAACCAAAGACTAAAATAAAAAAAATATAATCTAAACTAGATAAAACCAAAAAAATACTAAATAAAATAAATAAACTAAACCTAAACTGAGCCTAATACTAAATAAATAAATAAATAAACCTAGCTGGCTAAACTGATTTTAAAAATAAACCCCATGCCACCTAAACCCTACCTATGTCTGAGCCCTAATAATACACTCTGACCACTCTAAATAAACACTACACTCTAAACCCTAAATAAAACATAGATCATGGGCCATGACCATGACCCTATACCCTAACTACCTGGCCCCTAAACCTAACCATCTATACTTAAACCACTAAACTGAATCTAGGCTCAGGCCCAAACCTGGGCCAGAAACAGGCTCTGTAAAATGCTCAGGCCTTCTGATCCTAAACTCCCTCCCTGAACAGGTTGACCTGACTGAGCTCTAAGATCACTGAAAGGCTCTGAGCCACTACTACCTGAAACCTGGGCCACTGTCTAAAAATGATCTGAGGCTCTAAAATAAACTAAAAGGCCCTAGGCTAAACCACAATGACCTGAGCCAAAACCCAGGCCCTAAACTAGTAAAACCCTACCTAAACACTGAGCCCCACCACCCCAAACTAAACTAAACCCAAAAAAAAACTAACCCAGATAAAACTTAAAAATAAAATAAATAAACCTAAACCTAAATAATTAAAAGATAAAATAAAATAAAAAATCTAAATCTAAACTAAAGAGCTAAACTAACTAAAATGAAATAAAATTATTAAAATAAAAGATGAAAACCACGGATAAATTAAAATAAAATAAAAAAACTAAAACCTAAATAAAATAAAACTAAAATTAAAATAAAATAAAATAAAACTAAAAGATAAAATAAAACTAAATAAAGAAACTAAAAAAATAAACTTCAAAATAAACTAAAACAAATAAAAATAAAACCTAAACTACTAAATAAAAAAAACTTAACCATAAACCCTGACCCTAAACTACCATAAACTAAACCAAAAAAAAAACCCTAAACCCTAACTAGTCACTACTTAAAACTAAACCCTAAGCTAACCTAAACCCTAAACTCTAAACCAAAAAAACCCTAAACCCTACAACCTAAACACTACCCTAACCCAAACCCTAACCACAAACCTAAACCCTAACTGATCCCTAAAAAAAAACTTAAACCTAAACTAAAATAAAACAAAAAAATAAAATAAATAAATAAACCTAAATAAATAAAATAAAATAAAATAAAAGAAAACCTAAAATAAAATGTAAACTTAAACCTAAAAAATATAATATTAAAATTAAAATAAACTAAAATAAAATAAATAAACATAAAATAAAATAAAATAAAATAAACTGGAATTAAAAAACCTAAATAATAAAATAAACATAAACATAAAATAAACCTAAAATAAAATCAAATAAAAACTAAAACTTAAAGATAAATAAAAAATAAAACCTAAGCCCTAAATTGAAGAAAAAATATACATAAAATAATAATAAAATAAACCTTAACCTAAACTAAAATAAAATAAAGATAAATAAAACTTAAACCTAATCAAATAAAATAAAATAAACTAAAATAAACCTAAACCTAAAGTAAAAATAAAATAAAATAAACCTAAGAAAAACCTAAAACCTAAACCCAAAAATTAAATAAAACCTAAATGTAAACCTAAAAATAAAATAACCTAAACATAGTAAACTAAAATAAACCCTAAACCTTAAATACCCTAAACCCTAAGCCAAATAACTAAACCTTAAACCCTCAAACCCAAAAATATACTATACCCAAAACCTAAAACCTAATCCTATAAAATAAAATAAAATAAAACAAAACCTAAACTAAAACCTAAACATAAAATATAATTAAATAATAAATAAAATAAACTAAAATAAAATAAATAAAATGACTAAAGTAAAATAAAATTAAAGAATAAAAAACCTAAATAAAATAAAACTAAACATAAAATAAAATAAAATAAACCTAAAATAAAATTAAATAAAACTAAATAAAACATATAAATAAATAAAATAAAACCTAAACCCTAAACTAAAAAACTAAATTTAAAATAAAAAATAAAAATAAATAAAATAAACCTAAACTTAAACTAAAATAAATAAAACCTAAACCTAAACCTAAAATAAACTAAAGCTAAAATAAACCAAAACTAAATGAAATAAAATTAAAAAAAATAAACCTAAGCCTAAACTAAAAATAAAATAAAATAAACCTAAAATAAAACCTAAAAACCTAAACCTACAAAATAAAATAAAATAAACCTAAAATAAAAAAAAATAAAACCTAAACCCAAAAAAATAAAATAAAATGAAACTCAACTAAAAAAAAAAACCTAAACATAAATTAAACTAAAATAAAACCCTAAACAAAATAAATAAACTTAAAATAAATAAACTAAACTAAATAAAAATAAAAAATAAATCGAAATAAAATTAAAAATATTATAAATTAAAATAAATAAAAAATAAACTAAATAAACCTAAACCTACTGCTTTTAAACTAAATAAACTAAATAAACATCTAGTCTTGTATGATGATGGTTCGGTGTTCAGTCTTGATGTGCTTGACCTCATTGAAGATGATCTCATCGAGAAGTTTTAGGCAGGCCTTTCAATGATCACTTCTCTTTCACTGGCCCTCTTTTTTCCCACCCTTGCTACAATGCTCCACATGTTCATCAATGCTTACGAGAATGTCCTCGCCCTTGCAATTGCCATTGATTACACATACCCATAAGACAAGAAGGTTAAAGAGTATTTGAAGGATCCTAAAAAATTTGATGTGCCTACTTGATGCTTCTACTCATCTTCGCTACTACTCAGTATTGAAGACCTATTGAGGAATTTGATGATGTTATGGGTTTCAATTTATTCCACTAAGCTTTGTTGGCCTTCTGTAAAATAAAATTTTATTGTCTCTAAGAGTTAAATCTTTTTGTGAAAGACTATTTTTGTGAATTTTTGAATTGCATTTTATTTTATCTTATTTTATTAGTTGTTAGAGGATAAGGTCTTATTTGATTTGGTAATTCCTTATTTATTATGTAATCATTTGAGTTAAGAAAACACAAAAAAAACTCTAAACCCTAAACCCTAAAAAATAAACAAACCCTAAACCCTAAACCAAACCCTAGCTAAAAACCAACTAAATAAATTAAAAAATAACCCTAAACCCTAAAAATTAATAAATCTAAACCTAAACCTAAAACCTAAGAATGGAAGAACCTTGATGATGAAACATCACCATCAACCAAGCTTAGTCTAGATATGGTGGTGGAGGCGAAGGCGGAGGCTGCAATTATGGAGGTGGTGGTCGGATCTAGAGGTGTTGGTGGATATGGAGGTGGTGGTGGTCAGAGTAGTGGTGGGAGAGAGGAGCAATGGAGGTTCCATCTATGGTGATGGTGAAAGGAGGTATCGGGGATATGATGGTTGATCCTGCTTTCGAGGCGAGGTGGTTTTGATTGCTTGTAACCGAAGAAACGGCTCGATCTTATGGAACTATGTCTTTATAATAGAGACGGTCTAGTTATCTAAGGTTTTTGATTTTCTCTATGCATGATCATTTTTTATCTGTCATCTCTTGTGTCTTAGAAATCATGGTGTGTTACTTGGTTGATCAAATCAAAAAGAAGAAACTTTGAATCTGAATTTTTTCTCCATTAAAACAATTTAAAAATCTTAAACCCCAAAACTAAAACCTAAACCTAAATCTTAAATCCTAAACCCTAAACCCTAACAAAAAAAATAAAAAAAAAAAAAAAAAACCTAACCTCAAACCCAAAACCCTAAAACCAACCTAACTTTAAAACTAAACCCTAAACCCAACCCACCACCATAAACTCTAAACCCTAAACCACCCTAAACACTAAACCCTAAACCCTAAAACCTAAACCTAAAGCCTACACTAAACCTAAACCCTAAACCTAAACCTAAACCCTAAACCCTCCTCCCTAAACCCACTAAACCCACACTAAACCTACACTAAACTTAAACTAAACTAAATTTAAAATCATAAATAAATAAACATAAACCTAAATTAAATAAAAATAAAATAATAAAAAACCTAAATAAAAATAAACCTAACCCTAAAATAAAATAAAATAAAATCATAAACTAAAATAAATTAAATTAAATCTTAAACTAAAATAAAAATAAAATAAACTTAATAATAAAAAACATAAATAAAATAATAACTAAACAAAATAAAATAAAATAAACCTAAAATAAAATAAAATAAAACTAAAACATGAAAATAAACCTAATAAAAATGAACCTAAACCCTAAACTAAAAAATAAATAAAACTAAAATAAAAATAAAATAAACAAAATAAAATAAACATAAACATAAACTAATATAAATAAAACCAAAACCTACCCTAAAATAAACTAAACTGAAATCTAATCCTAAACATAAACTAACTAAAATAAAATAAACTAAAAATAAACCTAAAACTAGATTGAAAAATAAAACATAAAAATAAAAACCTAAAACCTAAACTTATAAAAATATAATAAACACCTAAACTTAAACCTAAAAATAAAAAATAAAGTCTAAACCTATTAAAAATAAAAATAAAATTTAACTAAAAATTAAAACTAAACATAAAACTAAACCTAAAAAAAATAAAATAAAAAACTAAAACTAAAATAAATAAACCTAAACTAATTAAACTACACTAAATAAAAATAAAAATCAAAATAAACTAAAAGAAATAAAAAATTAACCTAAACCTATCGGTTTACTTAATTTTAAATAAAAAACCCTAAACCCTAAATCTTAAACCCTAAACCCTAAACCCTAAAACTAACTGCAACCTACAAATTAAACCTACAATAGTAAACCATAAACCCTAAACCTTAAACCCTAAAGAACCCTAAACCCTAATTATAAAACCTAAACCCTCAAAGCATAAATCCTAAACCCTAACCTTAAACCCTGTACTCTAAACCCTAAAATGCAAACCCTAAACTTAAACATAAAGTAACTAAATAAATTAAAAATTATACTAAACCCTAAAATGTAATAAACCTAAACCTAAACCCTAAGAATGGCCAAAACATTGACGTCAAGAACATCACCATCAACAAGGTTTAGTCTGGATCTGGCGGTGGAGGCAAAAGTGGAGGTGGCGGTTATCGTAGTAATGGCAGAGGATCTAGAGGTGTTGGTGGATATGGAGGTGGTGGTTGGGGCAGTGGTGATTAGAGGCTAGAGGACCGACTGAGGTTATAGCCGTGGTGGTGGCGGAGGTTGAGATTAGGGATATGATGGTGGATCCCGCTACTCGAGAGGCTGAGGTAGTTCTGTTGGGATTTGGAGAAATTGAAGAACGACTGATCTGATCTACTGCTTATGGAACTATGTCTTTATAGTAGAGACGGTTCTAATTATCTATGGTTTTTTATTTGCTTTATGCATGCTCATTTTTTATCTATGTCCTCGCTTGTGTCTTAAAAAAATTTGGTGTGTTACTTGGTTGATGAAATCAAAAAGAAGATATGTTAAACTTGAATTTTTTCCATACCTAAAAAAAAGTAACCAAAAACCTTAAGCTAAAACCTAAAACCTAGGCCCTAAATCTCAATGATAAAAAATAGTAAAAGAATTAAAAAAATCCCTAACCCTAAATCATAAACACTAAAACTAACCTTAATCTGTAAACTTAAAACCCTAAACCCTAAACCCTAAACTTTATACACTAAAACTCTAATCCCTAAACCCTAAATCCTAAAAACCTAAAAACCTAAACCTAAACTAAATAAAACCTAATAATAAAATAAATAAAAAAACCTAAACCTAAATAAAATAAATAAATAAGTAAAATAAAAACCTAAACCAAAACCTGATCCTAAAACTAAAAATAAAATAAAATAAAAAATAAAAATAAATTAAAATAAAATAAATTAATACCTAAACTAAACTAAAAAATAAAATAAACCTAAGAATAAAAAACCTAAATAAACAAAAATTAAACATAAAAGAAAAATAAAATAAAATAAAAACTAAAGAAAAATCGAAACCTAAAAAATAAACCTAAAAATAAAACTTAAAAAAAAAAAAAATCTAAACCTTAAACTAAGAAAAAAAACCAAAAAATAAAATTAAAATAAAATAAACAAAATAATATAAAACTAAACCAAAATTAAAATAACTAAACTAAAATAAATAAAACATAAACATAAGCTAAATAAAATAAAATAAACTAAAAATAAACCTAAACCTAAAAAAAATAAAACCTAAAAAAAACCTAAAATAAAACCTAAAACTAAACCTAAAAAAAATAAAATAAAACCTAAACCTAAACCTAAAATAAAATAAAATAAACCTAAAAAAATAAAATAAAAATAAAACTCAACTAAAATAAACCTAAACCTAAACTTGAACCTAAAAAAAACAAACTAAAATAAAACCTAAACTAAAAATAAAATAAATAAAATAAATTAACTAAACTAAATAAAATAAAAATAAAACTAAATAGAAAAATATATAATAAACTAAAATAAAAAAAAAATACTAAATAAGCATAAACCTACTGGTTTAATTAATTTAAAATTTATATAAAAAAACCCTACACCCTAAGTCCTAAACCCTAAACAATAATACTAATCCTAAACCCTAAACCCTAAATCTACAACACTAAACCTACAACCTTAAATCCTAAACCCTAAACCCTAAAAACCTAAACCCTAAATCATAAACCTTAAACCCTCAACCTTAAACCATAAATTGTAAACCCTAAACCTTAAACCCTAAACCCTAAACCCTAAACCCTAATCCTGAATCCTAAACCCTAAAAGCATAAACCCTAAACCCTAAACCCTAAACCTTAAACCCTGGTTGAGTTAATTTTTATGAAAGGTGATCTTAAAGAAGTCAATGAAGAGGTTGCAAAATACAATGTTGGTGCTCCTGTCTGTGTTGGTTTTGTTGCTTTATTGATTTTGTGGCCTCCAAGCAACACTAGTGCGGATCCTTCACCTTCTTCTTCTTGTCAACATCCCATCTAAGATAAATAAGAGTACTATTGAAATTATCACCTGATTGAGCTAGTTAAAATAGGCAATGAGTTGGGATCCTTCGAGGCTGCTCTCCTCATAAAGGGTGGATTAGGCCATTCTCTAATGGCCTTGTCATCGATCACGTATGATGAAGGTTGGTGTTAAGTCACCCTCTCTGAAGATGATCTCATTGAGAAGTTTTCGACAAACCATTCAATGATCACATCTCTCTCACTGGCCCTCTATTATCCCTCCCTTGCTGCAGCACCCCACATGTTAACCAACACTTACAAGAATGTCCTTGCCATCATGATTGCCACTGATTACACATACCTGCGGGCCGAGAAGGTTAAGAAGTATTTGAACAATCCTGATAAATTTGATGTGGTTGCTGTGCCTGATGCTTTTGCTACTCCTACTGTTGCTTTTACTCCAACTGCAACAGTGGAAGAGAAGAAGGAAGAGCCTGCTGAGGAATTTGATGATGATATGGGTTTCACCTTATTCGACTAAGCTTTGTTGGCCTTCTATAAAATCAAATTTTATTATCTTTGGGAGTTAAATCATTTTGTGAAATAGTATTTTTGTGAAGTTTTGAATTGCATTTTATTTGGTGCTATTTTATTAGTTTTTAGAGGATAATGTCTTGTTAGATTTGGTAATTTCATATTTGTTATGAAATCATTTGAGTTAAAAAAAACTTAAACCCTAAACCCTAACTGAGAACCCTAAATAATAAATCTAAACCTAGAGTAACTAAATAAATTAAAAAATTAAACCTAAACCCTAAAACCTAATAAACCTAAACCTATACCTAAACCTTAAGAATGGGCAAAACCTTGGCAGGAACATCACTGTCAACCAAGCTCATTCTAGATCTGGTGGTGGAGGCAAAGGTGGAATCAACATTATCGTAGTGGTGGTGGGGGTATTTGGAGGTGCTGGTGGATATGGAGGTGGTGGTCAAAGCAATTGTGGTTATGGAGGTGGGAGGAGTGATGGAGGTTACAATGGTGATGGTGGTGGAGGGAGAGATCCAGGATATAATGGTGGATCCCGCTACTCGAGAGGCTGGGTGGTATTGATGGGAACTGGAGAAACTAAAGAATTGTCGATCCATTCTGTTGCTTCTAGAACTGTGTCTTTACAGTAGAGATGACTCTATTTATCTAAGGCTTTTGATTTGCTCTATGTGTGCTCATTTTTTATCTAAGTCATCACTTGTGTCTTAGAAAACTTGGTGCGTTACTTGGTTGATGAAATCCAAAAGAAGAAATGTTGAATATAAATTTGTTCTATGTTAAATAAAACCAAAACCCTAAACCCTAAACTAAAACCTAAACCTTAATGCTAAAACCTAAGCTCTAAACTCTAAACCCTAAACCCTAAATCCTAAAAAAATTAAAAATAAATAAAATAAAAAAATAAAAAAAAAAACCCTAACCTTAAACCGTAAACCCTAAAACTAACCCAAAACCATAAACCTTAAACCCTAAACCTACAACCATAAACCCTAAACTCAAAACCCTAAAACCTAAACCACAAACCCAAAATCCTAAACCCTAAACCCTAAAACCCTAAACCCTAAACTCTAAACCCTAAACCCTAAAACCTAAACCCACAAACCCCAACTAAACCCTAAACCCCAACCCTAACACAAAACCTAAACTAAACCTAAAAACTAAATAAATTATAAAATAAACATAAACCCTAAAACCTAATAAACCAAAACCCTAAGAATGGTAGGCGTGACAAGAAAATCACGACAACCCAGTCTTGATCTAGCGATGGAGGGTGAAGATGCGGAATGATTATTAGGGTGGTGGGGGGATGTGGAGGTCTTTGGATATGGAAGTGGGTGGTAAGTGGTCATGGAGGCAAGAAGAGCGATGAAGGTTATTGCTGTGGTGGTGGCAGAGGGAGAGATCAGGGATATGATGGTGGATTCCGCTACTCGAGAGACCGAGGTGGTTCTAATGGGAACTGGAGAAACTGAAGAATGGTCGATCCGATCTACTTCTTATGAAACTCTGTCTTTACAGTAGAGGTTGTAATTATATAGGTTTTTTGATTTCCTCTATGCGTGCTCATTTTTTATCTATGTCATCGCTTCTATCTTAAAAAACTTGGTGTGTTACTTGGTTGATGAAATCGACAAGAAAAAATGTTGAATTTGAATTTGTTCTCTATTAAATAAAAAACTAAAAACCTAAACCCTAAACCTAAAAACTAAATCCTAAACCATAAACCCTAAACACTAATAATAAAAAAAAATAAAAAAAAAAAATCCTAACCTAAAGCTAACCTAAAACTAACCCTAAAACTAAACCAAAACCTACAACCATAAATCTAAGCCTAAACCATAAAAACTAGAACCCAAAATCAAAAGCCAAACCCACTACCCTAAAGAAAACCCTAAACCCTAAATCCACAAATAATAAAAGCCTAACCCTAAACACTAATCCTAAACCCTAACACTAACCCTAAACCCTAAACCCTAAACCCTGACCTGCCTAAACCCTAAACCCTAAACTCTAAACCTAAAAAACTCTAAAAACTAAAAACCCAAAAAAAAAAAAAAAAACTAAACATAAATAAATAAAACCTAAAAAAAATAAACCTAAACTTAAAAATAAAATAAAATAAAATAAAATAAACTAAAATAAAATAAATAAAACATAAACTAAACTAAAAATAAAGTAAACTTGGAATAAAATCCTAAATAAAATAAAACTAAATGTAAAATAAAATAAAATAAACCTAAAATAAAAAATAAAAAACAAAATGAAAACCTAAACCTACAAAAAATAAATCTAAAATATAAAAAAATAAAATTAAACCCTAAACTTAAAAAAAATCTAATCTAAAATAAAAAATTAATAAAATAAAATAAACCTAAACCTAAAACTAAAATAAACTAAACTAAAATAAATAAAACCTAAACCTAAACTAAATAAAATAAAAAAAAAAATTAAAAATAAACCTAAACCTAAATTGAAAATATAACCTAAAATAAACCAAAATTGAAAACCTAAAACCTAAACATAAAAAATAAAAAATAAAACCTAAACCTTAAGCAAAAAACCTAAACTTAATAAAAAAAAACTCAACTAAAAAAAAAACCTAAAACCCTAAATCCTAAACCCTAAACCCTAAAGGTAACCCAAAAGCCTAAACCCTAAACCTACAACACTAAACATACAACTGTAAACCCTAAACCCTAAAAATAACTAAACACTATACCATAAACCCTAAACCCAAAACCCACCTGACCTACCCAAAGCCTAAAAAAACCCCAAACCTTAAACCTAAACTTAAAGTAACTAAATAAATTAAAAATAAACCTAAACCATAAAACCTAAAAGACCTAAACCTAAACTCTAAGAATGTGTAGAACCTTAACGACAGGAACATCACCGTCAACCAGGATTAGTCTAGATTTGGTAGTGGAGGTGAAAGAGAAAGGTGCAGTTTTCGTAGTGGTCATGGGGGATCTAGAGGTGTTGGTGGATATGATGGTGGTGGTCGGAGTAGTGGTGGTTATCGAGGTGGGAGGAGCGACGAAGGTTACAACTATTGTCATGGCAGAGGGAGAGATCGAGGATATAATGGTGGATCCCTCTACTCGAGAAGACATGATGGGGAGAATCTAAGAGCGATCCGATCCATTGCTTTTGGGCTGTGTCTTCGGTAGAAATGATTCTAGCTATCTTGGGTTTTGATTTTATGTGCTCATTTTTATTCTTATGTCATCATACATTTTAGATAACTTGGTGTGTTACTTGGTTGATGAAATCGAGAAAAGAAATGTTCAATCTAAATTATTCTATATAAAACCAAAACCCTAAACCCTAAACTAAAACATGAACCCTAAACCTAAAACCTAAACCCTAAGCCTTAAACACTAAACACTAAACCCTAAAAATAAATAATAAATAAATAAAACCCTAAACCCTAAAACAAACCCAAAACTTATAACTCTAAATGATAAACCCTGAACAATAAAACCCTAAACCCTAAACCTTAAACCATAAAACCCTAAACCCTAAACCCTAAAAAGCATAAACTAAACCAAAACCCCAAACCAAAACCCAAAACCCTTAACCAACCTAAACCATAATCCCTAAACCTAAACATAAACCTAAGTAACTAAATTAATTAAAACCTAAACGTAAATCCTAAAACCTAATAAACCTAAACCTAAACACTAAGAATAGTTGAACCTTGATGGCAGGAACATCACCATCAACTAGGCTCTGCCTAGATCTAGCGAAGGAGGTGAAGGCAAAGGCGGCGGTTATCATACTGGTGGTGGGGGATCTGGAGGTGTTGTTGGATATGGAGGTGGTGGTCGAAGAAGTGGTCGTTATGTAGGTGGGAGGAGCGACTGAGGTTGTAGTTGGTGGTGGGGGAGGAGAGATGAGGGATATGAAGGTGGGTCCCTCAACTCGAGAGGCCGGGGTGGTTCTGATGGGAATTGGAGAAACTGAAGAATGGTCAATCCGATCTACTGCTTATGGAACTATCTTTACAGTAGAGACAGTTCTAGTTATCTAGGGTTTTTAATTTGCTCTATGTGTGCTAAAAGTTGATCTATGTCATCGCTTGTATCCTAGAAAACTTAGTGTGTTACTTGGTTGATGAAATTGAGAAGAAGAAATCTGAATTTGTTCTCTATTAAAAAAACCTAAAAATCCTAAACCCTAAACCCTAAAAATAAATAAAAAATAAAAAAACCCTAACCATAAACCCTAAACCCTTAAACTAACACTAAATCGACCACCCTAAACCTTAAACCCAAAACCATAAAACCCTAAACCCTAAACCCTAAACCCAAATGCTAAAACCCTAATACCCTACCTAAACCTAAACACAAACCCTAAACACAAAACCTAACCACCTGACCTAAAATAAAACAAACCCTAAACCTGACCACAAAACCAAAAACTTAAACTAAACAAAACCTAAAAATAAATAAAATAAAAACCTAAACTAAATAAAAAAAAATACATATAATATAATAAAACCTAGCTAAACTTAAACCTAAACCTAAACCTAAAAATAAAGTAGAATAAAAAATAAAAGCTAAACAAAAAAAAATAAATAAAAACCTAAACTAAACTAAAAATAAAATAAACCTAAAAATAAAAAACTTAAATAAAATATATAATAAACAAAAAATAAAAATAAAATAAACCTAAAATAATATAAAATGAAAACCTAAACCAAAAAAATAAATAATAAATAAATAAAACCAAAAAATGAATAAAAAAATAAAACCTAAACTAAAGAAAAACTTAAACTTAAAATAAGCAAATTAAAATAAACTTAAACCTAAACTAAAATAAATTAACCTAAAATTAATAAAACCTAAACCTAAACCTAAAATAAATTAAACCTACACCCTAAACTAAATATAATAAAATAAACTAAAAATAAACCTAAACCTAAACAAAAAAATAAAACCTAAAAATAAACCTAAAATAAAAACCTAAAAAATAAACCTAAAAAATAAAATAAAACCATAAACCTAAACCTAAAATAAAAAATGAAACCTAAACCAAAAAATTCCATAAAAATAAAACTAAACTTAAAAATAAACATAAACTGAAACATAAACTTAAAAAATAAACTAAAATTAAAAACCAAAACTAAAAAAATAAACATAAATAAATAATGAATGAATAAAAAATAAAAGATAAACCAATTAAAAAATAAACTAAAATAAATAACAAGTAAAATAAACAAACTAAAAAAATAATCCTTGATTCTCTAAACAATAAACCAATTCTAAACTAAACCCTAAAACCCTAAACCTACTCTCACTTATGTACAAACCTAAATGTGTCACTAAAGGCTCCATAAAACCCTAAACCCTAAAGCCTAGCCACTAAATAATGACCCTAAACCCTAAAAGGGCTAAACCTTTGAGCCTAAACCCTAAACTAAACCACTAAACCCTAAACCTCTTGCACTAAACTCACAACCCTAAACCCTAAACCTAAACCATAAAAACCCTAAACCCAGGCACGGAAAACCCTAAACACAAAACCCAAAACTTTAAATCCTAACCAACCCAAACCCTCCAACCTAAAACCCTAAACACCGAAAAACCTAAACTAACTAAATAAAACCTAAAAATAAAATAAAAAATAAGAAAAGATAAAAACCTAAACTAAAACTAAACCTAAACCTAAAAATAAAATAAAATAAAAAATAAAAATAAGCTAAAATAAAATAATAAAAAGGCTAAACTAAAATAAAAAATATAATAAACCAATGAATAAAAAATTATAATAAATTAAAAATAAATGTAAAATAAAAGTAAAATAAAATAAAAATTAAATAAAACCTAAACCTAAAAAATAATCCTAAAAATAAAACCTAAAATTAAATAAAAAAATAAAACCTAAACCCTAAATTAAAAAAAAAAACTTAAACCCTAAACTAAAAAAAATCCTAAACCTAAAATAAAAATAAAATAAACTAAACCAAAAATTAAAATAAACTAAAATAAAATAAATTAAACCTAAGCATAAACTTAAAATAAACCTAAATCTAAACCTAAACTAAATAAAATAAAAAAACTAAAAATAAACCTAAAATAAAAACATAAAACCTAAACCTGAAAAAATAAAATAAAAACCTAAATCTAAACCTAAAAGTAAAAAATATAACATAAACCTAAAAAATAAAATAAACTTAAAACTCAACTATAAAATAAACATAAGCCTAAACCTAAACCTAGAAAATAAGCTAAAATAAAAAACCTAAACTAAAATAAATAAACTTAAAATAAATAAAAAAACTAAATAAAAATAAAAAATAAACTTAAATAAAAATAAAAAATAAAATAACCTAAAATAAATAAGTAATAAACTAAATAAACATAAACCTACCAGTTTACTTAATTAAAAAATCCCTAAACCCTAAATCCTAAACCCAAAGCCTTACACCCTAAACGTAAAACAATAAACCCTAAGCCCTAAACCCTAATCCTAAACCCTAAAACCTAAAACCCGAACCCTAAACCTAACTAAAAGAAACTAAATAAATTAAAAAATAAACCTAAACCATAAAACCTAATAAGCTTTAAACCTAATCATAAAACACAATGGTAACCTTGACCATAAACTAAAAATCAAAAAAGAAGAAATGTTGAATTTGAATATGTTCTCTGTTAAAAAAATAACCAAAAAAACATAAACCCTTAACTAAAACTGAAAAAAGAAATGTTGAATCTAAATTTGTTCTCTATTAAAAAAAAAACCTAAACTAAAGCGTGAACCCCCCTAAACACTAAAAACCCTAAACCCTAATCCCTAAAACCTAAACACTAAATCCTAAACCCTAAACCCCAAACCCCAAACCCTAAACCCTAAACCCTAAACCCTTAACTAACCCTAAACCCTAAACCATAAAAAGTTAAAAACATATACCTAAACCAAATAAAATAATAAATAAAATAATTAAGTAAACTTAAATAAAAATAAAATAATAAAATAAAAACCAAAACTAACACCTAAACCTAAACCTAAACCTTAACCTAAAAAGAAAATAAAATAAAAAAATAAAAACTAAATTAAATTAAAATAAATAAAAACCTAAACTAAACTATAAAATAAAAAACTTAAATAAAATAAAATAAAATGTAAAACAAAAATAAAATAAACCAAAAATAAAATAAAATAAAAACTAAATAAAAATAAAACAACCTAAAAATAAACCTAAAATAAATAATAAATAAAACCTAAATACAAACTAAAAAAAAATAACATAAACCAAAAAATAAACAAAATAAAATAAACCTAAACCTAAGCTAAAATAAACTAAACTAAATAAATAAAACCTAAACATAAACCTAAAATAAACTAAACCTAAAACCTAGACTAAATAAAATAAAATAAACTAAAAATAAACCTAAACCTAAACCGATAAATAAAACCTACAAATAAACCAAAAATAAAAACCTAAAACTAAACCAAAAAAAATAAAATAAAAAGCTAAACCTAAACCAAAAAATATAAAATAAAACCTAGGCATAAGATAAAACAAGAGCATAAACAAAACTAAAAATAAACTAAAGATAAAATAAACTAAGATATAAAACTAGGCTATATAAATATAAAAATAGCTAAATAAAATAAATAAAATAAAATAAAATATATAAAATAAACTAAATGAGCTGACCTGTCGGGTTTGCTTGATTTTTAA
>JAKCPB010000139.1:0-155410 GCA_021442155.1 Cymbidium sinense
AAACCTAATAAGTAATAAAAACTAACTAACAAAAAGCTAAATAACTAACTAATAACTAATAAACTAATAAACTAATAACTAAATTAGAAAACTAATAACTAATAAAAACTAAACCTAATAACTAGTAAAATTAATAAACCAACTAATAAATAAACTAAAACTAATAACTAATAAAACTAATAATAACTAAATAAACTAATAACTAATAATAACTAAACTAATAACTAATAAAACTAAACTAATAAATAACTAACTAATAACTAATAACTAAAACTAATAAAAACTAAAAAACCTAATAATTAAAACTAACTAACTAATAAACTAACTAATAAAAACTAATAACTAATAATAACTAATAAAATGAACTAATAAACTAAACTAACTAATAACTAAAACTAAATCCTAATAAAAGTAAAAATAAAATTAATAACTAACTAATAACTAATATTAATAACTAACTAAAACCAACTAATAAAACCAATAACTAACTAAAAAGAAATAAAATTAAACTAATAACCAAAAAATAACTAAACTAAAACCAAAGTAATAACTAATAACTAATAATAATAACTAAACTAATAACTAAACAAAATAACTAATAACTAATAAATAATAAACTAATAATTAACTAACTAATAAACTAATAAATCAATGGCTGACTAATAATAACTAATAATAAAAAAACTAACTAATAACTAACTAATAAAAACTAACTAAATGAAATAACTAATAACTAAAAATAAACAACTAAATTAATAACCTAAAATAATAACTAAAACTAACTAATAACTAATAAATAACTAACTAATAATAAAATAACTAAAACTAACTAACTAAACTAATAAAACTAACTAAAAACTAATAACCAACTAAAACTAATAAAATAAAAACTAAATAATAAAACTAACTAAAACTAACTAACTAATAAATAAATAATTAATAACTAAACCTAATAAAACTAATAAACTAATAATTAACTAATAAACTAATAATAATAAAAATAACTAACTAATAATAATAACTAATAATAACTAACTAAAAATAACTAATAAATAACTAATAAAAAAATAATAATAATAACTAATAAAATAATAAACTAATAAAATAACTAATAAAACTAAACTAAAATTAACTAACTAATAAACTAATAAACTAACTAACTAATGAAACTAACTAATAATAAATAATAATAATAAAGTTGACTAAACTAACTAAAAATGGTAATAACTAACTAATAACTAACTAATAATAATAAACTAATAACTAATAATAACTAAACTAAACAAATAACTAATAACTAATAAAGCTTATAACTAAATAACTAATTAATAATAATTAAAAACTAAACTAATAATTAAACTAACTAATAATAAATAAACTAAAACCTAAATAACTAATAAACTAAATAACTAAATAATAACTAACAAAACCTAATAACTAAAACCTAACAAAACTATAACTAAAACTAATAAAACTAATAAATAAATTAATAAAACTAACTAATAACTAAAACTAATAATAAAACTAATAACTAATAAAAAAATAACTAAACTAATAACTAATAATAACTAAATAACTAACTAATAAAAATAACTAATAAAACTAATAATAATAAACTAATAAACTAAAAAAGTAAATAGCCTAATAAAACTAACTAAACTAAACTAAAAAAATTAATAAATAATAAACTAAAAAATAAATAACTAAACTAATAAATAATAAATAATAAAACTAATAATTAAAACTAAATAAAACTAACTAGTAAATAACTAATAAACTAATAACTAAACTAACTACAAATGAACCGCAGGTGCATCTGGTGGGACTTGTATCTCCAATTTTGGCTATTTCAAGCTCGCGGCACGAAGTTGATGAACACAATTTGCCGAAATCTCCAATGCACCGCATTCAAAGACATTGGACCCCATTAGAACTTTTCAAGCTGTTTCATAGGTCGACATGGCGACCTGAGAAGTCATCCTGAAGCATCTATCGATGCCTATTTTATTTTAGTTTTATTTTATTTTACCATCGACGGGAGAACTCGAGAGATCGAATAAAACGCCATCGATGAGATGCCTCAACTAAAAGACATGAGCCATGGGGCCCACGCGGCTGATCTTCTCATCTCGTGTGGAGGCCGCATTAAAATTTTTCACCAATGATCATCCGATTCACCATTAACTCAACCGAAAGATCTTCATGGGGCACATGACGCATGAGTCGATGCGATCTCATGGACCCGTGATCTCGATTTCGGCCTTACCGCGGGCAATGGGTAATGAGTACAATTTACTGAATCAAACGGCGCGACACACCGATCCCATGAGAACTCTTCGCTAAGCTTGGGCGAGAGCAAGATATGATTGGTGTCCTCTAAGTAGTCGGTTGAACCATATGTTGATGCCGCCATTTTATTTTTTTTTATTTTATTTTACCGCTTGACAGAGAATTAGGAGATCGACTCTAAAAATGTCATTTATGGGATGCCTCGATGGAAAAGATGAGTCGTGGGGCCCACACTGTTGATTTGCGCCTCTCGTGTGGAGGCCGCATGAAAATCGCTAAAACTTCATGCACGATCATCCGATTCGCCATTATGATCCAAATTCAGAAAGATCTCCGTGGAGCGCATGATGCGATGTGACAAAGCGATCTGGGACCTGATATCCGATTTTGGCTATTTCGAAGCCTTATCGCGGCATGAACGTTCCTGATGAGCACAATTTGTGGCAAATCTCCAAATGCATCGACACCATCCCATGAGAACTCTTCGCTGTGCTTAAAGTGCGAAGATACGTGACCTCGAAAGTCATCGTGTGAACCATCTATCGATGTCGCATTTTATTTATTTTATTTTATTTTATTTTACCTTGATGCCGGTGAACTCGTGATCGACTTTGAAAATGTCATCAATGGGACACCTAGATTGAAAAACATGAGTCGAGTCTATTGTGGATGCTCCATATCTCGTCGAGGTCACATGGAAATCGCTTTAACTTCGCAAAGATCCGATTCAACATTATGACCCCAACCCGAAAAGATCTCCGGGGCACATGACATAAGATGAGCCGCAGTAATATCTACTGAGTTCAGATCTTCGATTTCGGCTATTTACCGCGATGGAAGGGTTCCTGATGAGCACAATTTGGCGGCAAAAAGCTCTAGCAAGCGTGACAAAGACACCGCATCATATGAGAACTCTTCGCTATGCGTTTCGAGAGCAAGATATGAGGGTGACCTCCTGAAGTCATCGTTGAACCATCGCTGATTCCTTATATATCCTTTTATTTTTATTTTATGTACTGTTCACGTTGTAGAACTCGGAGATTGACTCTGATAACGTCATTGATGGGATGCCTCGAAAAAACAAGTGGGGCTACACGTTGATCCGCATACATCTCGCGTGCACAAGCCGCATGAAAATCACCATAACTTAGCGCACGATCGTCCATTCTTTATGACCCCAACCGAAGATCTCCGGGGAGCACAACGGTGATGCGCAAAGCGCGATCTAACGGACCCGATTCTCGATTTCTAGTTCAAGCCTTACTGGGTATAATGGGTTCCATGAGCACCATTTAAGAAAAATTCTACCGGCACCGCAAGACACCGCATCTCAAGAGAACTCTAAGTTAAGCTCGCTGGGCAAGAGCATTATGATGGGTGACCTTTCGAAGTCGCCTTGTTGAACCATCTATTGATGTCGCCATTTATTTCCTTTTATTTTATTTTATTTTACCGTTGATGACGGAACTTGAGATCGACTCAAAACCGTCGATGGGATACCTCGAACTAAAAAACAACAAGTCATGGGCCCACGCTGACCGACTTCACGATCGTATGAGGCCCGTAAATCACCATAACTTCATAAACGCCGTCGATTCACCATTATGACCTCAATCCAAAAGTAAAAAATAAAAGTAAAAGTAATATGTTTTGTATTAGATCTAGGTCATTTTTCATGCCATTACATGATCTTTAGTGAGGAAGGACTTGGTCAATTTCTAAAGTAAATAATAATAGCCTAGCTATCTTGCATAAAGCATATGACTTGCCTATATGAATTTAAAATTGTAGAGGAGTTATGGCCACCCCCGTGCAAGTCCAATTCAAGTGGTTTGTCCTCTATAGAGGCAAAACCAAATACCCATTTTACCTTAGATTTAGGTCGTGTTTTAGAAAAGTTCTCTTTATTAAGTTCGAGGTTGTTTCTCCCTTCTATGGCATAAGCATAAATCCTCACTTCTGGTATTTCCATAACCTCAGATTGTGGAATTATAAGCCCTAAACTTTTAATAAAAATTCAACTCAAATAAATAATTCAATTTCAAAAATATAAAGTCCAACCATAGGATAGTTTGGGATGTTTACTAGGCTTCCTAGTATCCCAAACATACCCTACTCTTTTCTATTTGGCTTCAATAATAACTCACTCTTTTTGATCGATCATATTTGATCTTCCAAAATAAACTAATCGATTGATAGTCCTACCTTGAAATCTGAGACAAAGCATTTACCTTAATCAAGAGTATTCCTAAGAATCTCATTCCTTAGGATGTAATTAACTATGGAGGCTTGCCTCTATAGGAAACTTGATGAACCCGATTTAAAATAAATTTTGCTTTACTTTTCCATGTAAAGTAGGGAAAGAATCTCTGGTACATATGCACTAAACCAATAATGTGCTTATACACTACATACAAATTATAGTATAATGTATGTATTATAGTATAATATATATAATGTGTAGTATATACTACTATAACATAATTTATAGTATATTGTAAAGATAAGATATATGTAGTATAAGATATAACATAAAATATAATATAAGCAAGTGTATAATAAGAAGATATAAGATAAAATACATAATATAACATACCATACCATAACATTAAAGGTTTAATACCGCCAGAAGGGTTTATATCGAAGATATTATACCATATACAGGCGTGATAAAGATAGATATGAAGAAGATATGTTGGTATAAGATAAGATACCACACACGATATATTAGACACTACACCACAATAATATAATATTATACCATTCACTATACACTATTACTTTAAGTGCACCATACCATACCATATGTAGGCGTAGATATATGCATGTATAGATAAATAGTATATTAAGAACACCTACCACTTAAGATAAATATATTATAATAGATGGTAAACATAATATATTATATAATTTATACTATACAATACCATACTATCACTATACCATATTCCATACTATACAACATATTGCATAAGATGTGTAAAGTGCGTGTATAAGTGCAGTGTATATATTATATAATATACGATAATTATAAGATAACGTAAAGATAGGTGTATTACACCATATATAATACCATACCATACCATATATTATAGCAGATAATGAAGATATTTATACTAATAAAGTGTGTGCACATATATATAAAGTAATAAAAGTGTAAGATATTTTAGAATCGTACTCAATAATAACGTGATATACTACAACTCAAATACCCAAACACACCACAACAATATATGAAGTTGATAAAGCGAAAGGTAAGCATACTTATACCACAATATTATAACATATGCATAATATTACAATAACAAGTGTTGTTAATATACCAAGATATATTGCACCATACCACATACACATAAATATGAAGATGTAGTGGGTGTTTAGTACATTATATAACGCATGTATACAAAGACTACTACGCCAAATATATATAATGTAAAGATATAACACTACCATACCATAAGAATGCATGAGTATGCTGAACAAAGATAAAGGCTGTATAAACCATATACCAAGAATATTATAATATATTATATGCTGCACTTCTATGGCATATACCATTTAATACACCTCCACAAACATTGTACCATACAAACATTTAAACACAGTAATAGTATAATATATTATAGTTTATGTATGCTGCTACATATACATTGCATGTAATTACACTACATATATATGTTATAATTATATACACTATTACACCATATACATTATATATACCACACCACATATATTATATATACCGTATTATATACACACACACCATACTATATATACTGAATACACTATACTATACCATACCATATTATATTTATACATAATTGCTTAACAGAAGTGTTATAATATACCATAAGTATGATATCAGATACATGACATACACGTACATTACTGCATTAATATAAGGTACCATTACTATATTCTATATACCATATATACCTAATTATATTATACATTATATACCACACACATACTATATATATATTGTATGTACATACTACACACTACACCATTACACCATACCATATATAATTACACTTTTATTACTATGTAAAGATGTGTAGATAGGTAATATTACACTACTATAAACCATACTATACCATACCATACATATATGTTTGTACAAGATAAGCACAGTATAATATCACGTACAGAAATGCATAGGTATATGTAAGATATGAATATAAGATAAAGATGTATAGGCACATTACATACTATATTAATATAGTGTAATATTATGTATACACCAGATACTTACTATATTAACACCATACAACAAGTACATTACGTAATGTATACAAGATAATAAGATAAGTATACAAGTATATAAGCATTAACTATTATTACTATATACCACATATACCATACTATATTATACATATTACACACTATTACTATACCATAATAATAATGTATTATAAGATACACTATATATACTATCAACACTATGCAATAATATACCATATTACATCAGTAATGTCTATTATAATACAAGATAGATATGATAAAGAGTGGTATGTGTGTAGTATATGTGATAACGCAAGATATGTACAAGTAATGCATATCATGGTATAATAATATACCATATATAACATAGTGCAAGTATAGATTGTGCGTATATTATAGTATATGTGACATACAATATATTATATATTACCATTTATAATAATGCATGCATAACAATTACATACCACATACTATTTTACCATAATATTACGCTTATATTACACCATATACTATGCATAGTGTAGTGCTTATACCATAGTATCTCTACCATATTACACTACCATATAAAGTATGTATACAACAACTGCCATACACCATATAGCACATATATTGCATATTTGTATAATATGGTGTTGTATACAATACCATAATTAACCATAATGCACATTACATACATGCTAAGTGTCAGGTTGTAGTGTAATATTATACATTAATATACCAAGATAACGTTATATTATATGTAGCGCAAAGACAATATGTAATACTACATAGATATAAGATATACAATATTATAGATGTATAATATTGTGTAATACCTACGTATTACACCATATAGTTTGTATTGTGGTAGTGTACTAGTAATAGTACACTACTCCATACAGTATATATTATGCACTACATTGCTATATATGTGCTTACTATATATAAGTGTACAATTGTATACACAAACACAATAATTCAATTATATATACACCATACATACATTATAAACCATACACATGTGAGAAGTTATTATCAATTGTATCTATATTATACTATATACTACCCTACACATTTCTATAATATTACATACTATATACACTGTATTGTAGTATTTGTATTACACTATAATATACTATACTATATAGTTATTGTGTACACTATATACTACATATACTATACAATATTTAGTGTAAAGGTATATCATATACATAAGAGTAATGTATAAGTATATGTATATTATACCATTATGTTGATTAGTATACCATTATATTGTGTATGTTGTGTGTATACCATATTAAAAGTGTTGTGGCGAGTTTTATAAAGATAGTGTGTGTGTCATAACAATTATACCAACATATACATATAGTAGAGATATCCACACCATTACTATATGCGTAGTATTAGTGCAGACATACCATATACCATACATATTATTTTATGTGGCACAACATAAGTAAGTATAGCATGTAATGTAATTGTGATATAAATGGCGAAGATATGCATATGAGCAAGATACCAAGATATAGTCCGATAATAATGTTTGTAATGTGTATATACGATAACATAACATACCACACACCACCACTATATATACACGTTGTTACAAGATATATAGCATAATGATATAGATAGCATATACACATAAGATATTTATGGCTGTGTAACCATGTACCACACACATACATAACACCATACCTTAACTATATATATAAGAAATACATGGTAAGATTTCATTACAATATAGTATAAGATAAAAATATGTATATAAGTATGATAAGTAGTGCATATATAGAATACTGTGTATTACTATTACACATACACCACTTCATAATTACATACATATACACAATATCAGATACCATACCATATGTGTAAAATAATATATAATATACAATACTTATAATATTGCTATATATGTAATATTATGTAGTGTATATATTAATTCATACACTCACAATATAGATATATTACATTAAAAATATACCAACCTATTAATAAGATAATTATACCATACCATGGTATACAAGACAATTACCATAATATCAATATACCGTATGCAGTATATACACTATAATATACAATAATATACACACCATTTACTACTATACACCATACCAAATACTACATCATACACCACTTTAGACTAGTATAAGATATACATTTATACCACATTATTGGTGTAGTACAGAGCATATATTGTACCACACCACTAATCATGCATAACATATTATACACATAATACATCAGTACCACACCACAATATACCATACCATACCATTAATAAGATGTATATACACACCATAAATAATGTATGATAAGATAGTAGTAATATATAATCACATACCAAGAATGTAAGATATTATATAGTGCATTATATGTATATTATATGCAGAAAACATACAATACACAATCGTAATATACCATATATTACTCAAGATAAGTATAGTATATCACACACACAACTACAAGTAGGTAGTGCAGTAAGATGTAAAGATATACGTAGATATAATGACAATAATCCATAACGTGCAAATAAAGATGTTGTGTAAAGTGCAAGAACAAAGATATACCATTATAATAATATACCACAACTATACATAATACAACCATAATATACCATACCATACCATACTGTATGCAATACGTACAAGATAACATAAGTATATAAACACATAGTAAAAGAAAGCGCAAGTAGATAATATAGGTAGAATAAGACAATCATATACAAGATGTATGTGCAGATACCATACCATATTATGTAGAACAAGATATACACATACACTATATCGATAATAACACTACTAGTGCAAGGTATGCGTATGTATAGATTGAAATGCGAGTGTATAGTATAGGGTGCAGAGTAAGATATATAAGCAAGATACAGTAGTATATGTAATGTAAAGTATATAGATAATATATAAGCACATTAATGTATAGATAGCATGCAATGTATATAATGTACCATAGTAGTGGAAGTGAGGGATGTCATCGTTGAACCATCTATTGATGTTTACATTTTATTTCTTTTATTTGTATTTTATTTTAATGTCGACCGAGAACTCGATGATCGACTCTGAAAACGTCATCGATGGGATGTCTTAGACTGAAAACATGAGTCGTGGGGCCCACTAGGTTGATCCGCAGTCTCGTGAGAGATTGCATGAAAATCGCCATAACTCAAGACGATCGTCCATTCGCCAATATGACCCTAATCCGGAAGGATCTCATGGGAACCATGTTTTGAAGCCTTATCGCGACACATACGAGTTCCGGATGAGCACAATTTGTGGCAAAGCTCTAGCGGGCGCAACCACTCCTGCATATCAGATCCCATGATAACTCTTCAATTAAGCATATTTGGGCGAGAGCAGTACTATGATGGGTGACCACTCCTAGAAAATCATCATTTTGAATCGTCTATAGATGCTGTGCATTTTATTTCCTTTTATTTGTATTTTATTTTAACGTTGACGTCGAAGAACTCGATGATTGACTCCGAAAACGTCATCGATGGGGTGCCTCGGACTAAAAACACGAGTTGTGGGGCCCACTGGGCTGATCCACGCATCTCGTGTGGAGGCCGCACAGAAATTGCCATAACTACAAGCACGATCATCCGATTCGCCATTTTGACCCCAATCCGAAAAGAACTCGGGCGACGAGATGACCCACGATCCAAGACCCGTATCTCCAATTTCAACTATATTGAAGCCTTAATGGCATGACGGGTTCTGATTAGCAATTTGCAAAGCTCGAAGCGTGACCGTACCGCACACCGCATCCAATGAGAACTCTTCGCTAAGCGCTTAGCGAGAGAGGTATGATGGGTTACCACTGGAAATCATCGTGTTGAACTATCTCTGATGACATGCATTTTATTTTATTTTATTTTTATTTTATTTTAGCATTTACATCGAGAACTTCGGCGATCGACTAAAAAATGTCATCAATGGAATACCTCAGACTGAAAAACATGAGCCATGGGGCCCACTAGGATGATTCGGTCTTGTGAGGAGGCCGCACGGAAATCACATTAACTTCGTGCACGTTCGTATGATTCGCCATTATGACACCCCAAAAGATCTACGACGATGTGAGTCCACATCTCCGGAACCATATCTCCGATTTCCTATTTTGAATCCTTACCGCTGACACGGATGGGTTCCACATGAGAATAATTTATCGCAAATATCCGAGCGACCGCACGCACACCAAATCCCATCGAACTCTTCGCTAACTGCGTTGCAAGAGCAAGATTATGATGGGTGACCTCTTGGGAAATCATCGTGTTGAACCATCTGTTGATGTCGTGCATTTTATTTTCTTTTATTTGTATTTTATTTTAACGTTGAGGCCAGAGAACTCGGCGATCGACTCCAAAAACTTCATCGTTGGGATGCCTCAGACTGAAAAACACGAGCCGTGGGGCCCACTAGGCTGATCCGCGCATCTCGTGTGGAGGTCGCACGGAAATCAACATAACTTCGTGCTCAATCGTCCGATTTGCCGTTATGACCCCAATCCAGAAAGGTCTCCGCGGAACGCATGGCCGCAGATGTGACGCACGCCCGTCTTGCAGGAACCGTATCTCCGATTTCAATAATTTCAAAGCCTTACTGTGGCATGAACGGGTTCCGGATGAGCATAATTTGCGCAAATCTCCAACAGGCACGACCTTACCAGCACACCAGATCACATGATAACTCTTCGCTTTGTTTGGAGAGCACTAAGATGATGGGTGACCTCCGAAGCCGTGTTGAACCATCTGTTGATGCTGCTCATTTTATTTCCTTTTAATTTTATTTTATTTTATAGTTGACGCCTGAGTACTCGACGATCGACTCCGAATACGTCGTTAATGGAATGTCTTAGATCAAAACAGCCATGGGACCACGCAATTGATCTGCGCATCTCGTGCGGAGGCCTCACGAAAATCACCATAACTTCGCAAATGATCGTCCGATTCGCCATTCTGACTGCAATCCGGAAAGATCTCCGCGGGGTGCACAATGCACAGATGAGCTGCGGGCGCGAATTGCAAGACTCTTATCTCCGATTTCGGTGATTTCAAAGTCTTACCGCGGCATGGACGGGTTCAACATGAGCAGAATTTGCGAAATCTTCCGGCGCACGCCGCACTGCATCACACATGAGAACTCGCTTAAACATGCTTGGGCAAGTGCAATATGATGGCTAGAAGTCATCGTGTTGAATCATCTGTTGATGCCGCCCATTTTATATACTTTTATTTTTATTTTATTTTACCGTTGACACTGGAGAACTTGGAGATCAAATTCGAAAACAACGTTGATGGGATGCCTCAGACTAAAAAACATTAGTCGTGGGGCCCACGTGGATGATACGCACGTCTCGTGTGGAGGACGCGAGGAAATCACCATAATTTTGCACATCGCTTGATTCCATTATGAGCCCAATCTGAAAGATCTCCTGGGCGATGACGCCGCGATGAGCCACAGCATCTAGGGACCCGAGATCTCCGATTTAGGCTATTTGAAACCTTACGCGACACGGACCGCACAAAGACACCGCATCCATGAGAACTCTTCGCTTAAGCATGCTTGGTGAGAGCAAGATTACGATGGGTGACCTCGGTCATCGAAACCATCTCTCGCCGCCATTTTATTTCCTTTTATTTATATTTTATTATAATGTTGATGCTGGAGAACTCGATGATCGACTCTATAAACGTCATCGATGTGATGCCTCGGACTAAAAAACATGAGCTGTGGGGCCCACTAGACTAATCCGCATATCTCATATGGAGGCCGCACAAATATCATCATAACTGCACAATCGTCCGATTCACCATTATGACCAATCCAGAAAGATCTCCGTGGGGTGTACGATGCGTAGAAGTGCTGCAAGTGCATCTCGCGGGACCCGTATCTCCGATTTCTGCTATTTCGAAGCCTTACTGCGGTACAGATAGATTCCGGAAGAGCTCAATTTGCAACAAATCTCCAGCGGGAGCTACTACACTAGACACCGCATCCCATGAACTCTTCGCCAAGTGTTTGCGAGTAATACATGACCCTCTCGGTGCGATATAATCTGTTGTCGCCCAATTTATTTCCTTTTATTTTTATGTTATTTTACCGTTGACATCACATAACTTTAGATTGACTCCGAATACGTCATCGATGGGATGCCTCTAAAAAAAAATATGATGTGGGCCCACGAGTCCGGCAGCTGTCGAGTCCGCACAAAAATCACCATAACTTCGCGCCCGATCGTCTGATTCGCCATTATGACCCCAATCAAGAAAATCTCCACGGGGTGTACTATGCACAAATGTGACCCTGGTCCATCTGGTGGGACCCGTATCTCTGATTTCGGCTATTTCGAAGCTTTACTGCAACTTGGATGGGTTCTGGATGAGCACAATTTACAGAAATCTCTATGCGACCGCACCAAAGACACCGATCCCATGAGAACTCGCAGTTAAGCGTTTGCGAGAGCAATATTATGATGGATGACCTCATGGGAAGTCATTATGTTGAACTATCTCTTGATGTCGATATTTTTCTTTTATTTTATTTTATTTTACCGTTGACGCCAGAGAACTCGGTGATGGACTCCGAAAACATCGTAGATGGGATCCTCGCTAAAAATATGAGTGTGGGCCACACGCCAATCCGCGGCGCTCTCGAAGGCCACACGAAAATCACCATAACTTCTTGCATTATCGTTTGATTCGCCATTATAACCCCAATCCAGAAAGATCTCCACGGGGCGCACAACACGCAGATGAGCCGTGGGCGCATATGGTGGGACCCGTATCTCCAATTTCGGCTATTTCGAGGTTTTACCGCGGCACGGACGGGTTTGACATGAGAACAATTTGCGGCAAATCTTCGCCGGGTGACCGCATACACCGATCACATGAGAACTCTTCGCCATGTTTGAGAGCCGTATTTATGATGGTGACCTCAAGTCATGTGTTGAACCATCCGTTAATGCCGCATTTTATTTCCTTTATTTTTATTTTATTTTACCTTGACGGAGAACTTGGTGATCGACTTCAAAATATCCTTGGAATGCCTAAAAAACATGAGTCATGGGGCCCACATGGCTAGTCCATGCCACTCGTGTGGAGGACGCACGGAAATCAGCATCACTTCATGCACGATCATCCAATCCAGAAAGATCTTCACGGGGTGCACGACGCGCAGATGAGCCATAGCATCTGGCCGATCGACTGATTTGGCTATTTCAAACCTTACCGCGGGCACGAATGGGTTCGATTTGCATAATTTTAAAATCTCCGAGTGCCGCACTCAAAGACACCGCCTATGAGAACTCAGTTAAGCGCTTGGGCGAGAGAAGTTATAATGGGCACCGGGAAGTCGGTGTTGAACCATCTTTTGATACCGCCAATTTTATTTCCTTTATTATTATTTTATTTTTCGATGTCGAGAACTCGCCGATCGATTAAAAATGTCGCTGATGGGATGCTCAATGAAAACACGAGGTGGGGCCCACGCTCGATCCGCTGCCATACGGGCCGCAAGAAAGTTGCCATAACTTCGCACGATCATCTGATTCGCCATTGTGACCCCAATTTGAAAAGATCTCATGCCACCATGAGTCGCATGATCTCCAGG
The DNA here is from genome assembly GCA_021442155.1 of Cymbidium sinense. NCBI lineage: Eukaryota > Viridiplantae > Streptophyta > Magnoliopsida > Asparagales > Orchidaceae > Cymbidium > Cymbidium sinense. Next base: position 14,121 of record JAKCPB010000139.1, read on the forward strand.
ACCCGTATATCCGATTTTGGCTATTTGATCCTTATCGCAAAGACGGATGGGTTCTAGATGAGCTTGATTTTCAAAAGCTCAAGCGGCGAACCACACCCGCACACCGATCCCATGAGAACTCTTCGCTAAGCGTCTTAAAGTGCAGAAGGCTATGATGGGTGACCACCGTAGGAAATTGGTTGAACCGCCTATCGATACTGCATTTTATTTCCTTTATTTGTATTTTATTTTAATGTTGATGCCGGAGAACTTCGATGATTAACTCAAAAATGTCGATTGGATGCCTCAAACTTAAAAAAACATGAGCCGGGGCCCACTAGATCCGACATCTCGTGGTGCCGAAAATCACCATAACTTCTTGCATCGCCCGATTCGCCATTTTCACCCCAATCGGAAAGATCTCCGGCGACGACGTAGATGAGCAAGAAAGTACATCCGGCGACACGATCCGATCGACAAGTTCAAGCCTTACTGGACGACGTATCAACATAATTTGGAAAAATCTCCAATACGACCGCAAACACTAGATCTCATGAGGACTCTTCAATTAAGCGTGCTTGGGCGAGAGCAGTTCTATGATGGGTGACCTCTTAGGAAGTCACTGTGTTGAACCATCTATTGATACTGCCCATTTTATTTCTTATTTATTTTATTTTATTTTACCATTGACGCCACGTAACTCCCGATCGACTTCAAAATGTTATCGATGGGATGCCTGACGAAAAAACATGAGCCGTGGGGACCACCCCGATCCACGCATCTCATGTGGAGATGTCACGAAAATCGCTATAACTTCGTGCACGATCATCCAATTCACCATTACGACCCCAATCCGAAAAGATCTCCGCGGAGCGCATGACGCGCAGATGAGTCATAGGCGCATCTAGCGGGACTCGTATCTTAGATTTCATCAATTTCAAAACCTTTCTGCGGCATGACCGGTTTCGCATGAGCACAATTTGTGGCAAATATCCGAAGGATTGCACCGCACACCGATCCCATGAGAACTCTTTAAGCGCTTTGGGAGAGAGCAAGCATTATGATGGGTGACCTCCTAGGAAGTCGTTGTGTTAAACCATCTATTGATGCTGCCCATTTTATTTCCTTTTATTTGTATTTTATTTTAACGTTGATGTTGGAGAACCCAACGATCGACTCCAAAAATGTCATCGATGGGATGCCTCAGACTGAAAAACATGAGCCATGGAGCCCACACGACTAATCCCCGTGATCTCGTATGGATGTCGATAGAAATCGCCATAACTTCGCACCATCATCCGACCATTATGACCGCAATCAGAAGATCTCCGAAGCACGACATGATGAGATGTAAAGCATTTAGTGGGACAGTATCTCGATTTCTACTATTTCAAAACCTTACCGCGACACATCTGGATGAGCGTAATTTTGACAAATCTCCAACGGGCGCGACTACACCAGCACACCAGATCTCGTGAGAACTCCTCAATAAAACGTGCTTGGGCGTGAGCAGTACTATGATAGGTGACCTTATAGGAAATCGTCATGTTGAACCATCTGTTGATGCTGCCCATTTTATTCCTTTTATTTTTATTTTATTTTATCGTTGATGCTGTAGAACTCGACAATCAACTCTGAAAACGTTATCGATGGGATGCCTCGGACTGATAAACATGAGGCATGGGGCCCAGTGGGCTGATCCGCGTGTCTCGTATGGAGGCCGCACGGAAATCTCCATAACTTCGCACACGATCATCTGATTTGCCATTATTTTATCGTTATCTCGCGGGCGCACATGCGATGACCAGAGTGACGCATCGGGACTGTATCTGATTTTGACTATTTCGAAGCCTTACCGTGGCGCGGACGGGTTCCGGATGAGCACAATTTGCTGCAAAGCTCCGAAAAAACAACCTCGCACACATATCCCATGATAACTCTTCGCCAAGCGTTTGGTTGAGAGCAATACTGATGACCAGGGAAGTCATCATGTTGAACCATTGTTGCGCTATGTATTTTATTTCATTTTATTTTAATTTATTTTAGCATTGATGCCGGAGAACTTGACGACGACTCCAAAACATCATGGGATGCCTCGAAAAAACACTCTATTAGTCGACCGCACATCTTGTGTGGAGGTCACACGAAAATTGCCATAACTTCGTGCACGATTGTCCAATTCACCATTATGACCCCAATCTGAAAAGATCTTCATGGGCGCAAGAAGTGATGATAAAGTTCATCTGAGAACCGATCTTCGATATTTCAATCTTTCCGCAAAGACAGAGTTCCGCGTGAGCATAATTTGTGGCAAATCTCCAGCGGGTGCGAACGCCTACACATCGATCCCAGAAATCTTCGCTAACCGTGTTTCGAGAGCAAGATTACGATTTGACCATCGAAATCATATGTTGATGTCGCATTTTATTTCTTTTTATTTGTATGTTGTTTTAACGACTATACGGGAGTTCGCGATCGACTCAAAAACGCGTCTTGGGATGCCTCAACAAAACACGAGCCGTATTACTGGGTGATTCACGCATCTCGTGTGGAGGCCGCACGAAAATTGCCAACTTCGCACACGATAGTTTGATTCTGCATTATGACCCCAATCCGAAAATATATCCACAGGGCGCACGACGCGTAGATGAGCCATAGATCTAAAACTGATTCCATTTCATATTTCAAGTCTTACCATAGACGAACGGGTTCATAACAATTTACTCCAAATCTCTACGAACTGTACAACAGATCTCATGAGAACTCTTCCGCGTTTGAGCAAGAGCAACTATGATGGGTGACCTCCTGGGAAGTTGTCATGTTGAACTGTCTGTTCATTCCACCCATTTTATTTCCTTTCATTTTTTTATATTTTACAATTGACGTTGGAGAACTCAAAAGTCAACTCCGAAAATATCATTGATTGACCTCGACCGAAAACCACGAGTGGGGCATGCGCTTATCCGCGGTTCTCGCGGTGAGGCCGCACAAATCAACATAACATCGCATGATCGTCGATTCGCCATTATGATCCCAATGCACGACAGATGAGCCATGGTGTATCACGGACCCGTATCTCGATTTCGGCTTATTCAAGTCTTACCGGCACGTGGGTTCCGATGAGCACATAAATCTTAGTAAAGTGAGCACTAGACACCGCATCCCATGAGAACTCTTTTAGTTAATGAATCGAAAAGATGATGGGTGATCTCCTGGAAGTTATCGGTTAAACCATCTATCGCCGCTAATTTTATTTCCTTTTTTATTTTACCGCTGCATAACTTGATCGACAAAAATGTCATCGATTGGATACCTTGACTAAAAAACACATGGGGCCCACTCGATCCGGTATCGTGTGGAAGCCGCATAAAATCACCATAACTTCGCATATCGTCTAATTCACAATTATGACCCTAATCCGGAAATATCTCCAGGCGCATCGGATGTGCCATGTATCTCATTTTGGCTATTCCATTTACGGGTTCCGGATGAGCAGAATTTGTAAATGCTCTAGTAAACAACTGCATACAGATCTCATGAGAACTCTTCAATTGTGGTTGCGAGCAAGATTATGATGGTGACTTCCTAAGTCGCCATGTTGAACCATCTATGATGCCGCCATTTTATTTCTTTTTATTTCTATTTTATTTTAACGTTGATGCCGAGACCTCGATGATCGACTCAAAATGTCATCGATGGGATCCTCGCATCGAAAAAAAAATGCAAGCCGAGGCTCAGGCGATCCATGCGTCTCGTGGAGGCCGAGATGGAAATTTCCAATGGCACCATCATCATTTCGCCATTATGACACCAATCCGTAAAGATCTTTGTGGTTCATGCTTAGATCCCCAGCGATATGACAGTCATGTATCTTCAATTTCCAAGTTCAAGCTCATGGCACATACAAAGTTCCACATGAGCACTATTTGTGGAAATTCTCCCAGTAACGCACCGCATAATGATCCCATGAGAATTATTCAATTAAGTGTGCTTGGTGCGGCAATAAGACCTCCGGAAGTCATCGTTAAACCATCTATGTCATGATATTTTATTTCCTTTCATTTGTATTTTATTTTAATGTCGACGGAGAACTCTACGATTGACTCCAAAGGTCATCGATGGATGACTCAGCTGTCGACCATCGGCTCGCACTAAAATTGCCATAACTCGATAGTCCCATTCGCTATTATGATCCCAACTGAAACATCTTCGTAGGGCACATGATGCAAATGAGTCGCAGCGATCTCAAGGGACACGCACCTCTGATTTTGGCTAGTTCGAAGCCTTACTGCATTAAAATTGTTATAACTTCGTGCACAATCATCCAATTCGCCATAATGACATCAATCCGGAAAGATCTCCTCGGGGCCATGATGCGTATGAGCAGGGAGAGACTGTGGACTCTATGATCTATGATATATTTTGATGCCTTACCGCAGCACGAACGGGTTCCGCATGAGCATAATTTATGACAAATCTCCAGCAGGCGTGACCGCACCACCACACCAGATCCCATGAGAACTCTTCAAGCGTAGAGCAAGATTATGACGGGTGACCTCTTGGGAAGTCGACATGTTGAACCATCTATTGATGTCGCCTTTTTTATTTACATCTATTTTTTTTTTATGTTACCGCAGGAGAACTGATCGATCGACTCAAAATGTCATCGATGGGATGCCTCGACTCAAAAAACACAAGCCGGGTCGACGACCATCTCGTGGAGGTCGCATGAAAATATCCATAACTTTATGCACATTCGATATGGAAGATCTCCGCGGCACATGACGCACGTGAGATCCAAAGGCGACCGGTGGGACCCATATCTCATTTCGCTATTTCAAGTCTTACCACGGCGGTTTTATATGTGCACAATTTATCGGCAATCTCCAATGGCACCGCTCCGCAGACACCATATCACATGAGAACTCTTCGCTAAGCGAAGCTTGGGAAAGAACAATACTATGATGGTGACCTCTTGAAAAGTCGCCATGTTAAACCATCCGCTGATGCCCATTTTATTTCCTTTATTTTTATTTTATTTTACCATTGATGCATGAGAACTCGCGACGATCCGTCATGGAATTCCTATGACTGAAAAAATAAGAGTCGGGGCACGTTAAACAACACTTCGGCCGCGGACGCACACGCATCATCCGATTCGCCATTATGATCCCAATAAAAGATATCCGCGGGGTAGATGTGCCACAAGCCCATCTACAGACCCATACCGATTACAATAATTTCACACCCTTACCCCGACGACGAAGTTCGATGAGCATAAGGCCAAATCTTCAAAAAGCACGACACTGTGACACTAGTCCTATGAGAACTCTTCAATTAAGCGTTTGGAGCCTATGATGGTGACCTCCGAAGTCATCAAACCAACCGTTAATGCCGCCCATTTTATTTTCTTTTATTTTGATTTTATTTTACCGCTGACGCTAGAGAACTCGGATCGACTCAAAACGCCATCATTGGATGCCTGAAAAATATGAACCCCACGCACCGATCCACGCCATGTACTGGAAATCACCATAACATCGCACACGATCGTATGATTCACCATTATGACCCCAGTCCGGAAAGATCTCTGTGAGGCGCAGGACGGGTGATGTGGTGCGGTGGAGACCGTGAGACATACTCCATTTTCGCTAGTTCAAGCCTTACCATGACAATGACGTTCACATGAGCATAATTTGCAAATCTAACGAAGGCGCACCGCAAACACAATATCACATGAGAACTCTTTAGTTAAGCGTGTTTAGAGTCTTATGATGGGAGACCCTTGGAAACTCATCGTGTTGAACCATCTTGATGCCACCCATTTTATTTTCTTTTATTTATATTTTATTTTACCTGAAGGAGAACTCAAAAATCGACTCAAAACTTCATCGATGACATGTCTCTAATGAAAACATGAGCCGGGACCCACGTGGCATAATCCCCGCATCTCGTGTAGAGACCGCACATAAATCACCATAATTTTGGGCATGATCTTCCGATTCACCATTATGATCCCATGAAAGATCTCGCAAGGTGCATGCGCGTAGATGTGCCGCAGCGACCGGGACCGTATATCCGATTTCTAGTTCAAGCCTTACCGCACATCGGTTTCGCATGAGCATAATTTGCAGTAAATCTCCAGCGGGCGCGGCCACACTAGCACACAAGATCCTATGAGAACTATTCGCTAAGCTGACGTGAGAAATACTATGATGATCCTGGGAAGTCGTGTTGAACCACCTATTGATGCCGCCTATTTTATTTCCTTTTATTTTTATCTTATTTTACCATTATCACCGGAGAACTCAGTGATCGACTCTAAAAATGTTATCGATTGGATGCCTCGTACTGAAAAACATGAATTGTACGGCCCACGCGACTAATCTGCACGTCGCTTATAGAGGCTGCATGGAAATCACCATTGTTTCACGCACGATCATCTGATTTGCCATTTTTATCCTAATCCAGAAAGATCTCTGTGGGGCGCACGATGCACAAATGTGCCGCGTGCGCATCTAGTGAGACCGACTGTTTTCGGCTAGTTTGAAGCCTTATCGCTGCATGAATGGGTTCCACATGAGCCCGCTATAAATCTCAAATGGTGCACGCACTATACCATCACGTGAGAACTATTCAATTAAGCATGCTTGGGCGAGAGCAACACTATAATGGGTGACCTCCTCAGAAGTCTCCTATGTTGAACCATCTGTTGATTCCGCCCATTTTATTTTCTTTTATTTTTATTTTATTTTACCATTGAAACTGTGGAACTCTGAAATCGACTCCAAAAATGTCATCGATGAGATGACTCGGACTAATAACACAAGCCGTGGGGCCCACGCCGCAGATCATCGTGTCTCGTGCGAAGGCCGCACGGAAATCAACATAACTTCGCGCATGATTATCCGATTCACCATTATGATCCTAATCTAGAAAAATTTATGCGCGATGCATGTGCGATGTGCGAGATCCGGGACCCGTATCTCCGTTTTCGGCTAGATCGATGCATTACTAAGGCAATGGACGTTCGGCATGAGCATAATTTGTGACAAATTCTAGTGCGCACCAACACACCAGATCCTATCAGAACTCTTCAGTTAAGAGTGCTTGGGCGAGAGCAATACTATGATGGGTGACCTCTTTGGAAGTTGTCGGGTTGAACCATCTGTAGATGCCACTCATTTTATTTAATTTTAATTTTATTTTATTTCACCGTTGACGCCGTAGAACTCAAAAAGTGACTCTGAAAAAATCATCGATGTGATACCTTGGACTAAAAAATACGAGCTGTGGGGTCAACGTAGCTGATCCTCGCGTCTTGTGCCGAGGCCGCACAGAAATCACCATAACTTTGTGCACGATCGTCTGATTCTCCATTATTATCCTAATCAGGACAGATCTCCGTGGGGTGCATGATGAGTAGATATGTTGCAGGCGCATCTAGCAGGACCCGTATCTTCGATTTCGGCTAGTTCGAAGCCTTACCGCGACACGAATGGGTTCCGCATGAGCATAATTTGCGGCAATTCTCTAGTTTGCCGCCGCACTGCAGACCCCTATGAGAACTCGCAGGGATGGGCGAGCAATACTATGATGGGTGACCTCCTAGGAAGTCATCGTGTTGAACCATCTGTTGATGCTGCCCATTTTATTTCCTTTTATTTTTATTTTATTTTATTGTTGATGCCGGAGAACTCGGTGATCGACTCTGAAAACATCATCGATTGGATGCCTCGGATTGAAAAATAAGAGTCGTGCGGCCCACGCGGCTGACCCGCGCATCTCGTACGGAGGCCGCTTGGAAATCACCATAATTTTGCGCATGATTGTTCGATTCTCCATTATGACCTTAATCCGGAAAGATCTGGAGGTACGACACGCAGATGCAGCGATCCGTGAGACTCAGATCTCCATTTTCAGCTAGTTTGAAGCCTTACCGCGGCACTGACGGGTTCCGCATGAGCACAATTTGCTACAAATCTTCAGCGGGCGTGACCTCACCAGCACACCAGATCACATGAGAACTCTTCCATTAAGCTGCTTTTGGCTGACCGCTATGATCCTCCCGAAGTTGTCATGTTGAACCATTTGTTAATGTCGCATTTTATTTTCTTTTATTTTATTTTACCATTGACGCCGGAGAACTAAGAAATCAACTCCGAAAATGTCGTCGATGGGATGCCTCGGACTGAAAAACACGAACTATGACACCCACGCGACTAATCCGCACGTGTCGTGCAAAGGCCGCACGAAAATCACCATAACTTCACGCACGATCGTCCGATCCGCCATTATGATCCCAATCTGGAAAGATATTCGGGGACGACGACGCGATGTCACAAATGGGCATCTAGCGGGACCTGTATGTCCGATTTTGGCTACTTCGAAGCCTTAGCGTGGCATGTACGGGTTCCACATGAGCAGAATTTACGAGAATTCTTTAAGCGTTTCACGAGCGATATGATGGGTGACCTCTTGGGAAGTCATCGCGTTGAACTATCTGTTGATGCCGCCCATTTTATTTTCTTTTATTTTTTTAATTTACCGTTGATGTGGGGACCACTCGATTGATCGCGCATTTCATGTGGAGGCCGCATGAAAATCGCCATAACTTTGCGCACGATTGTCCGATTCGTCATTATCACCCCAATCTAAAAAGATCTTCGTGACGACGCATGAGCCAGCGATCGAAGGACCCGTATCTCCGATTTCATCTATTTCGAAGCCTTACCGCGACATGGACAGTTCTCGCATGAGCACAATTTGCGGCAAATCTCCAGCAGAGGTGACCGCACCAGAACAGAACTATGATGGGTGATCCCTTGGGAAGTCGTCGTGTTCAACCATATGTTGATGCGAGTTTATTTTCTTTTATTTTTATTTTATTTTTAACAGGAGAACTGGAGATCACTCCAAAACGTCATCAATGGGATGTCTCGCGAAAAGCATGAGCTTTGGGGCCCACGCTGATCCGCGCGTCTCGTGGACGCCGTACAGAAATCACCAAAACTTCACACGCGATCGTCAGATTCTCCATTATGACCCCAACCGGAAGATCTCGTGGGGTAATGCAGATGAGATGCGATCTGGGGGACCCGATCTCGATTTTGGATATTTCGCGCTATCAGACAGATGGGTTCCACATTAGCACAATTTGTGACAAATCTCTAATGGGGGTGATCGCACCAGCAAACCAGATCCCATGAAAACACTTCAGTTTAGCGTGCTTGGGCGAGAAGAGCACTATGATAGGTGAACTCTTGGGAAGTCGTCATGTTTAACCATCTGTTGATGCTGCACATTTTATTTCCTGTTATTTTTATTTTATTTTACCGTTAACGCCGGAGAACTCGACGATCGACTCCGAAAATATCATCGATGGGATGCCTCGTCGAGGGGTCCACGCTGCTGATCCATGCGTCTTGTGTGGAGGCCACATGAAAATCGCCACAACTTCGCGCCCGATCGTCTAATTCACAATTATAACCCCAATCCGAAAAGATCTTTGCGAGGCCCACGACGTGTAGATGTGCCGCAGGTGCATCTCATTCGCGATTTCGCTATTTTGAAGCCTAGCGGAACGGGTTTCGCATGTGCATAATTTATGAAAAATCTCCAGTGGGAGCGACCGCACCAACACACCAGATCCCATGAGAACTCTTCAGTTAATTGTGCTTACGCGAGAGCAATACTATGATGGGTGACCTCCTGGGAAGTAGTCATGTTGAACCATCTATTGATGTTGCCCATTTTATTTCCTTTTATTTTTATTTTATTTTCCCGTTGATGCCATAGAACTTGGCGATCAAATATAAAAATGTCATCGATGGGATGCCTCATACTGAAAAACTCGACTCATGGGGCCCACAGCTTTTCCGCACATCTCGTGCGGAGGCCACATGAAAATCTCTAAAACTTCATGCACGAGGATTCGCCATAATAAGCAATCAAAGATCTCAGCACATGACATGATGAGCACAGCATATGGAGGGACTCATCTTCGAGCTATTTCAAAACCTTACCACTGCTCATGAGCACATTTTGCGGCAAATCTCCAGTGGGCACGAACGCACCAGCACACTAGATCCCATGAGAACTTTTCAGTTAAGCGTGGGCGAGTAATAATACTATGATGTGAGAAGTCATCGTGAAGCATCGCTTGATGCCACCCATTTTATTTCCTTCTATTTTTATTTTATTTTACCGACGCCGGAGAACTCGGTCGACTCCCAAAACGTTGTCGATGGGATGCCTTGGACTGAAAAGCACGAGCTATGCGGCCCATTCGGCTGATCCATGCATCTTGTGTGGAAGCCACACGGAAATCGCCATAACTTCACGCACGATCGTCCGATTCGCCATTATGACCCCAATCCGAAAAGATCTTCGTGAGGTGCACGAATCACACATGCGCCACATGCGCATCTAGCAAGACCCGTATCTCCGATTTTGGCTATTTCGAAGCCTTGCCGTAGCACGGACGGGTTCCACATGAGCACAATTTGTGACAAATCTCCGAAGCGCACCGCTCTAAGACGCTAAATCCCATGATAACCCTTCGTTAAGCATGCTTGAGAGGATTTATGATGGGTGATCTGGAAGTCGTCGTGTTGAACCATCTATTGATGCCGCCCATTTTATTTGCTTTTATTTTTAATTTATTTTACCGTTGACGTCGCAGAACTCGGCAATCGACTTCGAAAACATTGTTGATGGGATGCCTCGAACTAAAAAACCCGAGTCATGGGGCCTACTCGGCTAATTCGCGCTTCTCATGCGGAGGCCGCACGAAAATCACCATAACATCACACACGATCGTCCTATTCGCCTATGACCTTAATCTGGAAAGATTGCGGAGAAATGTATGATGTGCGAAGCGACTGGTGGACCCAGATTCTCCGATTTCATTAGTTCAATCCATCGCGAACAAACGTTACGATGAGCATAATTTGCAGAAATCTCCAAAGCGACCGCACCAAAGACATCGATCTTATGAGAACTCTTCGCTAAGCGTGCCGAGAGCAATACTATAATGGGTGACCTCCAGGAAGTCGAAGCGTTGAACCATCTGTGATGCGACCCATTTTATTTCATTTTTATTTTATTTTATCGTTGACGCTGCAGAACTCAAGATCGACTCCAAAAATGTCGTCAATGGGATGCCTCACACTGAAAAACACGAGCCGTGGGGCCCACGCGGTTGATCCACGCATCTCATGTGAAGGCCGCACGGAAATCACCATAACTTCCCATCGTCTGATTCGTCATTATGACCTCATTCCAGAAAGATCTTCACGGGGCGCGTGATGCGTAGATGTGCCGCATGTGCATCTCGAGGGACCAGATTCATTTCGCTATTTGAAGCCTACGTATGCGATGAGCACAATTTATGACAAATCTGGCGACCGCCAAAGACACCAAATTCAGAACTCTTCGCTAAACGCTTGGGCGAGCAAGATTATGATGGGTGATCGAAGTTGTTGTATTGAACCATCTATTGATGCCGCCCATTCTATTTCCTTTTATTTTTATTTTATTTTACCGTTGACATCGCAGAACTCGGCGATCGACTCTGAAAACTTCATCGATGGGTCTCGTACTGAAAAACATGAGTTGTGGGGCCCATGCAGCTGATCTGCACATCTCGTGTAGAGGTCGAACAAAAATCGTCATAACGTCGCGCACGATCCTCTGATTCCCCATTATGACCCCAATCCGAAAAGATTTCAATGCGGCGCATGACGTGCCGATGTGCCGCAGATCCATCTAGGACCGGGATCTCCGATTTCAGCTATTTTGAAGCCTTATCGCATGGATGGTTCCGGATGAGCACAATTTCGCCAAAACTCCAACAGCACGCACGCAGACTCACCATATCCCATGAGAACTCTTCGTTAAGCGCCGGCGAGAGCGATCTATGATGGGTGACCTCGGAAGTCGTGTTGAACCAACCGTAGATGCCCATTTTATTTCCTTTAATTTTTATTTTTTTATCGTGACGCCGGAGAACTCGATCGACCAAAATGTCATTGATTAGATGCCCTAATCGAAAATACGCGCGGCCCACGCTTGATACGCCATCGCGAGAGGCCGCACATAAATCACCATAACTTCATGCCATATCCGATCCATTATGACCCCAATGAAAGATCACTATGAAGCGTGATGCGCAGATGCCGCAGCAAATCTGAGTGACCCGATCTGACTAGTTCGAAGCCTTACCGCGTGACCTGACAGTTCTACATGAGCATAATTGATGCAAATCTCTAACGAGCACGACTTCACCAGCACACCAAATCACATGGAACTCTTCAATTAAGTGCATGAGCGAGAGCGATTTATAATGGGTGACCTCTTGGAAGTCGTTGTGAATCATCACTGATGCCCATTTTATTTTATTTTATTTTTATTTTATTTTACCGTTGACGCCGGAGAACTCGAAAATCGACTCCGAAAATGTCATCGATGAAATGCTTCGGATTGATAAACATGAGCCATGGGGCCCACGCGGCTGATCAGCGCGTCTCATGTGGAGGCCGCACGGAAATCACCATAACTTCGTGCACGATCGTCCGATTCACCATTTTGATCCCAATCTAGAAAGATCTTCGTAGGGTGCACGATGCACAGATGTGTCGCAGGCGCATCATGCGGGACCCGTATCTCCAATTTCTAGTTCGCTTTACGCACCTAACGGTTCCGCATGAGCATAATTTATAAATCTCCAACGTAGGTCTTACCAAAGACACTAGATCCTATTAGAACTCTTCAGTTAAGCGTGCTTCAATGAGAGCAATACTATGATGGGTGACCTCCTGGAAGTCATCATGTTGAACCATCTTTTGATGCCTCCCATTTTATTCCCTTTTATTTTTATTTTATTTTATTTTTCATCGACATGGAGAACTTCGGTGATGGACTCTAAAAACATCATCGATTGGATGCCTCACTAAAAAACATGAGCGTACGCACCGATCCGCATCTCGTACTCGCATGAAAATCACCATAATTTTGTGCACGATCGTCCGATTCGCCATTATGACCCTAATCCGGAAAGATCTTTGTGAGGCGCACAACGTGAAGATGTGCCACAGGCGCATCTAGTGAGACATGTATCTCCATTTTTGGCTAGTTTGAAGCCTTATGGCGGCACAGACGGGTTCTTCATGAGCACAATTTGGTGCAAATCTACAATGGCGCGATGCAAAGACACCAAATCATAGGAGAAATCTTCAATTAAGCGTGCATGGGCGAGAGCAGTCATGTGATGGGTGACCTTCTGGGAAGTCTTCGTGTTGAACCATCTATTGATGTCGCCCATTTTATTTCCTTTTATTTTCATTTTATTTTACCATTGACGTCAGAGAACTCGAAAATTGACTTTGAAAATATTGTTGAAGAGATGGCTCAGACTGAAAACCATGAGCCGTGGGGCCCACGCGGCTGATCTTCACATCTCATGCTAAGGCCGCACGAAAATCACCAAATCTTTGCGCACGATTGTCCACCATCTCCAGTACAAGTTCCATCATCCACAGTTCTAGCAAAAGCCATGAAGGCTACATCTGGGAAAAAGAGAGCCCCACTGGTGATCCGGCTACGGCCAAGAGATCCCATTACATCTACACCGACGACTGAGGCGAGGCCGAGCTATCTTGCTCGACCTCCTTCTTTAGTTGTGCCGAAGAGGGAATAACGACCATGGAGCATCGTAGTCATGCCATCACCACCACCATCGCAAATGCATCTTGAAGATAGCAATAATAGAGGGATGAGGAGGTAGTTCAATTTCCCCCATGGTGATAGATCCTCCTAGAGTACCACTCCACCTAGATTTAGTGAGATTCTGGTGCATCTATCCTTCAATGAGCGTAGTCCTCACAAGATTAGCTCTCCGGAGGAGGTTAGATGGATTTTTGTTCATGCTCATGATCTTACCATTGGTTAGCCATGATCATTTATGCCTGCTCAGTTGGATCGATCCTTAGATGACATTGTAGCTCAGTATCTTGTTGAGAAGAAAGAAATTATAGGGTATACCTGGTTCTACCTAGAAAAAGATAAGGTTAGATTAGATCCCAACGAAGATGACTTGTTGGAATATTTAGAGGTTCATATGGTACACGGGTTCCTCTCATCAAGACTTTAGAAGGTGTTACGACCAAACATGATGACACAGCTCATTCGACCCAACACTTACTTCAACAACTAAAATAGATGTCTGAATAGAGAGATAGGATGGGAAAGAGGCTTAAAGACTTGCAAGCAGTATATTTGGCACTTCAGAACCAAGCCCCAGCAATGCATCCTACTATTGCAGAGACTGGTCAGCCTAAGTTGTTGCATGTCTTGGATCAAGCCAAGACTTCACCTCCAGAGTAGGAAACACTAGCTTGTATAGGAAGGTAGTGGATAATACCTCCGTATAAGAAAAGGATATCAAACTCATGGTTGAGCAACAAGTGAGAGAAACATTAGCCCAAGCCCAAGGAGGATCATCTATTCCAAAGGGTAGACCCTACCCAGAGGAATTCGATGTCATCCAGTATCCTAAGGGTTTTATGCCACCTTCTTTCAAGAGTTTTGATGGCGGTAGAACCCACATACATAGTGCACTTTTAGCATTTGTTGCAACAGCGGTGGCGATCGTTAATACGACTTTTTATAAGCAATTTAATAGGCATCACCTTTGATTGTACCTCCCATAGTTTGGTGAAGACTTTATTGAGTTGGAGCAACTCTTCATTAAGAGGTTTCTTTGCTCAACAAAGGGTTCGGCGATCTCGTTGTAGCACAATAACACCTGGCGAGTCCCTAGTTGATTATATTCTCAGATGGCACAATTTGAGTATGAAATGTAAATCGTAATTGTCTAAACAACATGCCATTGAAATTCTATTAAAGAATATTCATGACCCAGTCACCTTCATGCTCAAAGGATTTACCATCAAACATTTGAAAAGCTCAATCAACAAGGTAGTTAGTTCTGAAGAGAAGCAGGTTGCCTTTTTTGGATCAATCATCAAAGCCAAAGCCACATCGCATGAGAAGATGCTAAGAGGCGTGCGATGTTGGACAAGGGTAAGCGACCGGAGATGTCTGAGAGACCTCGAGCTCCACCTTCCACCACCTCTTAGGCCATCCTACCGGTTGGCACAGCAACCTCCATGACCTTCGTCGCCTCATCCTCAGCCATATTCACAGCAACGATACATATACCAGCAGCCAGGTAGCTATCATCCACCTACTCTTTTGGATAAACTAAAGAATCCTTATTTATTTAAGAGTGAGGTAATTAGGAAAATCTTTAAGAACCTCTTAAAGAAACCTAAAATTTAGCTACCCAGGCTGGAGAGGAAGGAGCAATGATCCTAACTTTTGCCCCACCATGCATGGACATGTTTTAGAGGATTACTTTACATCGAGGCATGCAAGACATATCTATCCCAAAGGAATACATAGTGTAACAACCATCTAGTTTCATTAAGGAAATCCTTGGGGATACCTACAATCCTCTTAAAACTAAAGAATGTTGGGATATCTTTTTATCCCGAACCTCTAAAAAGATTATTTTAAAAATCAAGAAACTTTTCTTGTAGGTGCTTGAGCCAGCTTGAACCTCCAACATAAAAGAAGGTTTGGAAGTTGCCAAAGACAACTTGGGGAAAGTGGGAGCTCGACAACACCGGCATCGACCCATACCTAGGGATAGCCAAGTAGTGCAACCATCGACCAGTCTCCATTCCACCATTCTACTACATCAATCGTCACTTCTACTTCAGCTAGCTTTTTTTCTAGTAGACATCTTGTATCGACAGATGAGGACATCAAATTCCTCACCCCTTTTACTTTATTAGATTCCTATTATGTACCTCCTTCTAAATCAAAGAAATTGAGGAATAAAGCTAGTTTGAATTACATCTATGTCACTTCTAATGGGTTGTCTAATTCTACTCTCTTAGAAAAATCTCCAAGTCTAAATAATAATTATAACAACTCTGATCTTCCTTTTTTTTATTCAGAGTTAGACTTTCTTTCTCTAAATAATATAGATTCACCTCTTGAGATAGACTTGGAATCATCTAATTCCAAAGGTCCTATAGGAGAAGCTGTAGGTGAGCATAACGAGTAAGTAGAATCTTCAACTAACCTGTCACAAGAGATCACCGAAGTCAACCTCCATAGTGGAAAGGTTCTACCTCCTAGGGCTGCTCCTCAAGATAAGGAGAAACAAGTCATTAGTTATGATGATCAAGAAGCCCCGATGCTCCACCCTTGGATATGCTTGTGGAGAATCAGCTCAAAGTTGATTATAATATCCTCGCTCATCTAAGAAAGTTGCCAGCTAAGTTAAGCATATATGATGCCCTTATCTTATCTAAAGATGTGAGAGAATCATTAATCAAGGCTTTTCTTGATCCAGAGATATGCTTAGCTAGCTGACCGCTATTGGAGATGAGGCAGATTATTCAAGAGAAGCCCAAGGAATCACCTTCACAGATGAAGACCTTCTTCTGGGAGACATGGAACACAACCGTCCTCTCCACATTAGAGTGGATATGGGCAGATGTAGACTTTCTAGGGTTCTTATTGATCCAGGTGCAGTGAACAACCCTTTCCTACTTGAGTATTGACATCTCTACACTCTGAGGAGATCGGATAATGTTGAGAGGATTCAATGAATAAGGTGAGAGGGCTTGAGGTTCTATAGTATTACCTTTGGAAATAGGTGACTGTAAGACCGAAGCCAAGGTTTATATAATTGATTCGAATACATTGTTCACTACTTTGATCGGTAGGCCTTGGATACATTAGAATAAGATGATTGCATCCTCCCTTCATTAGTGCATCAAGTTCAGAAGGGATGGAATTTAATACTGTGTCAAAGGAAATTAAAAGCCATTTTTATTCAGAGAGGTTGAGATAAATGAAGATGCGACCTACTATCTTCCTTAAAACATTTTTTCTCGTGAACTTGGTCAAAATTTAAATGCAAAAGAAAAAGAAAAAGAAAAATAAGAAAAAGAAAAGGAAAAAAGAAAAAGAAAAGAAAAATGAAAGTTCAAGTGAACGAGAAAAGGAAATCAAGGAAGAAGTAGAGCCGCATGTCACATTCCACCCACAGTTCATTCCATCATATGGACATATGGGTAGGATGACTCAACCTCTACCAAACAGAGGTAGAGGCAGAAATAGAGGCAATTCCAAAGGTGGAAGACCCTCTGGTTGGCAGCCAGCCAACAGGGGTTATGTTCCAATTCATAGGAGTATCCTTACTATTTACATATACTTGGAATCTAGCTCAGAGGATGAGTCTAATGTGATTAGCTTACCAGCCAACCCTTCTCGGCGTGTTTCATTGGAGGTGACACTCGAGCTAGATAGCGATGAAGACCAGGACTCCAAGCAAAGCACGATTATATTCAAATCAAGTTTATATGAAACTATCAGCAAAGGTTAGGAACCTTAGATCTAACCTCACTTTCCTTTCAAAAAATTGAAGGTTTAGTAGTTAAGGAACCTCCCGCCTTTCATGTATGTCGTAAGATATTGGGATCATCATCCTCTAGTCCAGAAACTGATGTAGGACTTGAGGATAATTCATATAAAGAATTAATAGAATTACCTTTTGATTGATACTCGCCTTGTGTTCTTAATCTTGAAAAGAATGGTTTGATTCCTTATACATGGTCCAAGCAGAGTAAGAAGGCGTGGAATAATAGAGGCAGGGATGCACAATCAAGATCAGGACTAGGATTCAATATAGTGGGTCTAGTCGATGACAATGATTACTACTTAGTTGTTACCACTCATCTGAATCGATAGTTCTTCTTAAACCACACTAACTTTATGACGATGTGTGTTTAGAAATTTTGATGATCCAGATGATCTCCAAATCAAAGTTGCATTGACAGAATTTGAAGTGGAAATCCAATCAACAATTGACAAGCTCAAAGAAATAAACCTTGGGATAGAAGAAAATTCACGCGACATACATCAGTTCGTTGCTGAATGAAGAAGAAACTAATGACTTAGTTAGGCTATTGATTGAATTTAAGGACTACTTTGCATAGAGTTATGAAGAGATGCTTGGATTATCTCCTAAAGTAGCAGTCCAAAAATTAGCAATAGACCCTAACGCTAACCCTATCAAGCAAGCTCCTAGATGCATGTGATTAGAAATCAAACATGTCATTTTTGAAGTCAAGAAATTGATCAATGATAGTTTCATCAGGGAAGAAAAATACCCTACCTGGTTAGCCAGTGTTGTGCCAGTTAAGAAAAAGAATGGCCAAATTCACATATGCGTCAATTTTAGGGACTTAAATAAGGCATATCCTAAAGATGAATTTCCTCTTCCTATGCCAGAATTAATGGTGTATATCGTCTCATCTCATGCAGTATTCTCCTTCATGAATGGGTCATCTGGTACAACCAAATCAAGATGGCCTCTGAGGATGAAAGAAACACTGCTTCTTAAATCTTGATCGAAATCTATTATTATAAGGTCATACCTTTCGGCTAGTGTTATATACCAACGGGCCTTGACTCAAATCTTCAATGAACTCATTCATTATCAAGTTGAATGATATGTTGATGATCTAGTAGTCAAAAAATAAAGAAAAGGAAGACCATCTCTTTGACTTGAGAGCAGTTTTTGAATGATTAAGATAATATAACTTTAAAATGAATCCCCTGAAGTGTGCATTCGGAGTAGCTTCAGGGAAGTTCCTTGGGTTTGTTGTCCGACACCAGGGAATATAGATAGATCCAAAAAAGATCAAAGCTATCTTATAAATTCCACCACCTAAAAGTTTAACTCAACTCAGATCTTTCCAAGGGCGATTGGCGTATCTAAGACGCTTTATCTTCAATCTATCTGGAAGATGCAAGCCATTTTCAACACTTGTCAAAAAGGATGTCAAGTTTAAGTGGGATGACAAGTGCCTGTATGCCTTTAAAGATATCAAGCAGTATTTGGTGAAGCCGCCAGTTCTAGCAACCTCTATCCCGGGCAGGCCACTCATACTCTAAACTGCTGCATTGGATGACTCCCTCGACACTTTGTTGACCCAAGCCAATGACGAAGGGAAGGAGAGTGCTCTCTACTACCTCAGCCATCGTCTGATCCCTCCTGAAGTGAACTACCCACCTATTGTATCCCAAAATCTATGGCACTATAAGCTTTCTCATAAGGTGAACTTGATTTTAAGAATCAATCCACTACAGTATCTCATGACACGACTGACTGTTATCCAAACGGTTGGCACATTGGTCCATGATTCTCTCGTAGTTTAATATCACATTCATACCCCTTCATCCGGTGAAAAGATAAGCACTAGTGGATTTCTTAGCAGCACATCCACCTGATTCCCCTCTTAGTGATGAATTCCCTGACGAACAAATCATGAACTTAGGGGAGGTTGAAAATCACCATTGGGAGATGTATTTTGATGGTGCGACTTCCTTTTAAAAAGGAGAAGAACCACGATCTACTATTCCAGGAAAGGCAGGGGTAGGAATAGTTCTCTTAACTCCAGACTGTGATGTGATGAGATTCACATACTATCTCTCTAATCCTTGCACCAACAATGAAGTGAGTATGAGACTTTGATTGTCAGTCTGGAGTTAACCATTATAGTTTTTGTTAAGAGCATCAACATCTACAAGGATTCTCAGCTGGTTATCAACCCAGTTGAGTCCTACAAGATTCTAAAGCCTAAGCTTTGTCACTACCACGAGTATATCATAAAGCTGTTGGCCCAAATCCCTGAGGTAACCATCTACAAGGTCCCTCGAGGAGATAACGTAATAGCAAATGCTTTGGCCAAACTTTCCAAGGAATTTGCATGTCAGAAGATGAGTTCATTCCAATAAGGGTCCAAAATAGACAAGTCCTATCCCTTATTGATGTTGAACTCATCAGGAGACTTTTTCTTGAAGGGGAAGTTGTCGTTGCCAATAAATACGAGGAGCTGGATTGGATGCAACCATTCATAGATTACTTGAACACCAGAAAACTACCTCAATAGAAATCACAAGCCCATCAGATGAACTAGAGAGCTCTATCCTTTGCTCTCGTGGATGGCACCTTATACTGACAGTCTTTCGATCAAATGTGGTTACGTTGTTTGGACAAACATGAAGCCCGTAGGATTGTGATCGAGGTACATTCAGGTCTTTATGGGTGCATCAGTCTAGTTTGAAGATGAAAGCAAAGATCAAGAAACTAGGATATTACTAGCCTTCGATGATTACAAACTGCATGGAGATAGCTAGGAGATACTACCAATGTCAGGTACACGGAGTGGTCCTACATCAACCACCCAACATTCTAACTCCTACATTAGCCTCATGACCATTTCAGTGTTGGGGTACTAACATATTGGGTCCTATTGATCCTCCTTTTTCCAAGGGGCATCGGTTCATCCTAGCTACCACCGACTACTTTTCCAAGTGGGTGGAAGCAATCCTGTTTAGAGAGGTCATAGCTCAGCATGTGCTCCATTTTTTCAAGAATCATATCGTATATAGGTTCTGGGTGCATGGACGAATTATATCTGATAATGGTCGCATTCAAGAGCACCAAAATCAACAGCTTCGCTAGGAGACATAGTATAGATAGGAGATACTCCACCATCTACTATCCGGGGAAAATGGCCTAGCAGAAGAATTCAATAAAACTCTCATCAAATTACTAAAGAAGATATTTGATGACAACAAGCGATAGTGGCATGAGCAGTTGGTTGAAGCCTTGTGGGCCTACCGCACCACATACAAAACTACAACTCAATCTGCCCCGTTCTCCTTAGTGTATGGGTCCGAAGTCGTTCTACCATTAGAAGTTCAACTCTTGTCACTAATGATAGTAATGGATAGAAAAATCACTACAGAGCAGAATGCCAAGTTGTGGTTAGAAGAGATCGAAGGTTTGGAGGAGAAATGCCTACGGGTGTGCCAAAACCTCGAGTTGTACAAGGCCAAAATGATTCAAGCTCACAACAAGCTAGTCCACCCTAGAACTTTTCAAGTAGGAGAGCTTGTCCTAGTTCTAAGGAGACCAATTATTGCCTGTCAAAAGATGGGAGGCAAGTTTGAACCCACTTGGGAAGGCCCTTTGGTCATAGAAAAGGCCTACCAAGGAGAATCTTATCAGCTTATTGATTGTAAAGGTGAACACCCGATGCTTCCAATTAATGGGATATATTTGAAGAAATATTACCCATAAAAACATGTTTGAAAGAAATTATCATCAAAAGAACAAAATTTCATTCCAATTTATCAAAATATTCTCTTCATTCGAAGTGTTTTTTGCTTGCCTTGTGAATTCGCCACGACGTGTTTATGGTAGGTATAAGAGAACCCAAGAGGCATCATATCTCTCTTTCATAAAATGAGCACAATCAAACACAATTTCCCAATGCTACTAGAATAGGTGTGAGAGAACCCAAGAGGTATCCTATTTTGACTAGCACAACTAAGTTAGGTGTGAGAGAACCCAAGCGACATCGTTTCTTTGTGGAATCACAACTGCCATTCATGGCAACATTTCATCAATTCCCTAGCGTGTTTTAGGATAAGAGTGAGAGAACCGAGAGGCATCCTATTCCTTCTAACACAAACACTAAAAAAATCAAACATGTATCTTTTATCTCAAGCTATTTTGATATGGGAGCAAGCCCCCTGTGGCACATACTCATTAGCTGCTCTAGGACAGGTTAACATGCTACCTTGCTCGTATGTCACCCCAGTGGTCACTTGTCTAGCGGATGTGAGTCCCCGTGCTTTCTTCCTGACTTAACCATTGCAAACCAATGAGCATCTTGTTAGTTTGGTAGACTTCACTGCCAAGCCAGTAAGCTATCGCATATTGATTTTGTTTAAGAAGATGTGAGTCCCCATGCTTTCTTCTTAAACTAACCATCATGCACTGACTAGGTCGAGTATATTTTAGGTTTAGGTTAAGTCCCTTAGAGTTTCGTTTTCTCTTAACTACTTTTGAGTCGATATAAGTCCCCTAGTGACATTCGCGATGAGTAAGCCCTAGGTGGATAGCACTTATCGAGCGAGACTATCCCGGATCGGTTCGCTATAGGAGGATGTGAGTCCCCGATGCTTTCTTCTTAGGCTGATTGTTGCAAACTGACGTGCACCTTAGGTTGGTTGATGCTTGCTATGCTGACAGCGACTTACCCGATGGATACACCACTCTTCGCAGATGTGAGTCTCTGTGCTTTCTCCTTGAGTTGGCTATCGAATACCTATGCAAATTATCTTCTCCGGGGTTTTGGATAAAGCCCTTAGCGCGCCTCTCCCTGTGGGCACTCTACTTGGATCATGTTCTTTGCGACCCCATTTAGGCACTACCCGGGTTACTCTTGGAATGGACAGTACCCTTTCCAATTAGTCACCCCTGTGGTTGGAGAATTTTTTCAGTGGATGCACAGATTCTCCCTTGGTTCAGTAAATCCGAGATAGGTCTAGGATGATATAAGCTTCTTCTCAGTATGATCCCTCACAAATCAACAGGGTCCACGATAAACAAACAAAACAAACAAATAATTTAATTCGCTTGTGGATTAGAAATTCAAGCACCTAGTGGCCCCTTTCCTAGGCAGACATCCTATCTTTAGGGCAGTGTTAGCAGAAATCCCTATAGGAATTGTCTGGCTACGCTTGAGTTGAGATAAGTCCCCGGGTCAACACTCTCTCTATAGTCACCCTTAGGTCGGGTTCAATCTATTTTGCCACAAATAGGTTGCCTCGACAATCATTTCACTTTGGACGATGTAAATCTACTACGCATTCTTTCTAATATGACTGTTGCAAATCAACGGGCAGCCCTTAGTTGGGTTGACATGTTATCTCGTTAATGTGTCACCCCAGTAGTCTTTTATTTAGGAAAGATGTGAGTCCTCGTACTTTCTTCCACAGTTAATCATTGCAAAGGCACCCCTTTGGTTGGATAGTTCTCCCCTGTTGAAGCTACTCCCTTTGGATTAGTAATTTGAGTTAGATCAAGGACAACATACTCGGTCCATCACAAATAGATGGGATCCATAAAAATAGTTTAAAATGAAATTAATTTTGACTATCTTTGAGCTAATTTAAGTCCCCCAATAGCATTCACTCAATAGTCAGCCCTAGGTCGGGTTTGATTTGTTGCACAAGCCACCGATTACCCCATTGGTTTCTTCTTTTGGAAGATGTGAGTCCTTACGCTTTCTTCTTAACTTGATCATTGCAAACCAAAAGTAAACTCCTTTGGTTGGATAGTCCTACTATATTGTTGGTAGACTTCCCCTTTGGATTGGTAAATCTGAGCTAGATCAATGCCAACACGGCCCCTACTCAGTGTAGTCCATTGTAAACCAATGGGATCTATCAAAAATAATTAAAAATGAAATTAATTTTGACTATATTTGAGCTGATTTAAGTCCTCCAGCGACATTCACTTAATAGTCATCGTGCGAGCAACAATTGGAAGAAGAACATGCGATCCAATTGCTAATGGGTAATATGGTAAAATGGCACTATTTTTATGTATGACGTCGATTGCAACATTCCAGGACTTGCTCGATATGGTGGTTAAATTTGAAAAGTTGAATCGCCCTAAGTCTGAAGTCTATGCAGATAAAGCAAAGAGAAACAAACCTTAATTAATTGGATCTATAAGATTTAACTTCTCAAAAACATTCAATAAGAATGAAAGGAAAACTAAGATTCATAAAGTTGACCTCAAAATAATTAGGATGAGGATGACACATATATGACATTAATTTAGTAACATTTGCATTTGATTCATATCTTAGTTATTTAAATCAAAACAGCTACATCTTGCATAAACAACAACTAAACCTGAATATCATTAATAACTTCAAGCAAGTAAATTGTGAAAAACTTCTAGCATTAACTATGAACAATGCAGACATAAAAATGGAAAATTAAGGATTAGAAAAATAATATTTCTAGATTTATATCATGGATATGATAATATTATCAAAAACTTTTCTGAATTACTGAATCAAACTATGTGGTTTCCTTTAGTTAGAATATAATGAATGACTAATTTATTGTTGATGATGACAAATATCCATTTGAAGAAACCATGTATTGATGTATTGCTGCCTATAAATTAGGCAAAAGGATTCAGCCAGATTTTCATTTCCTTTTACGTAAATATTAAAAAAAAAAGTTTACCTGTATTGTGCTTTCATTTTCTGATACTTTGAAAAGTTTTCACCTATCGATGTAGTAAAATTAAGCATATATTTAGATTGTGCTAAGGGCCAAGTTCACTAAGATTGAGTGTGAAACTCAAGTTTTTTTAAAATCAAGAAAGCTTTAAGAACTTTTGGGTTGCATTGAAATAAAATATTGCAACTTTATCAGTATAAGGAAATCCCTAACATTAAAAGCTAAGTATTGAAAGAAGCATTTACAAGAACACTCTTGCAAAACCCATAATTTTACAAAACTGATGAAAAAAAATTAGTGTCAGGAGAATTTTTCTGCGAGCCCCTCACATATAGTGGTGTGTCATTTATGTATTAGCTTACTACCATTTACAAAAACCACTATTTTCTCAGAAATCTATGGGCTTCAAAAATTCGCCACCGACCTCTCCGATGAAAAAAGTGTTTAAAAGTTTCGGCGTAATTTTCAGAAGGTAGATGGAATAGTAGATAAGACACTACCTAGAGATTTCATCCTTGTTTGGTGAGCACTTTAGATCACAGTTCTGGGTTTCCTATAGTAAACCCTATAGTTAATTACCCTCCCAATAAGTGAGAGGAAACTTTCGATTAAAATAGTCATTAGATCCGAATGTTGGCGTATACATGTAGAGTTTCAAAATTTAAGATATGAAATTCATCATTATAGCTTAAACAGGATGGTTGGGGGAATGATGATGTGCCCGATCTAGATACCATGATTCCGTCATCCCTGGCAATCGTGATCCCTAATCTACTTAGTAAGAGGTAGTTGACCCAACTTGATAGAAGGATCCTCATCAGCAACGCATGGGTTACATCATCTAAGAAATCCTTGTAGACCTAGGGTGATGTTAATTTAAGGAGATAATTTTAAGTCTACCATAGGTGATAGAGAGCTGTTTGCCCTATCAAGTATACCCTATGATTCACAACTCAAAGGGAGGAGCCATTGGGGAATCTGAGTGCGGGTGGCAAGTAATATAATAGGCCGGACAAGCCAAACTACGTCGGGACTCTAGTCATAAGTGCTTTATCTGTGGAGCCTATTGCTCAAGCCACATAGTTAGAGGACATATACCATGTCCTTACTAGCAAGTGATTGATTGAGAGTGAACATAGTAGAACACTTGATTTTACATTGGCTCCTTTGTGAGCTATAATTTTTTTTAATTTGTCACCCCCGACAAACAGTTTTGGAAGATGGATAGATTGAGTTTTGATTTAAGTTTTTTAAATGATTGAGTTTCATTTAAGCAGTTTCAGATTGCTATTTGAAAATTGATTGATTGGAATATGTTTAAGAGTTTTAGATCCGTACTCTGTTTGAGCTTGCTTGGATTAGATCTACTGTCACCTGATTTTGATCAATTTTTTAAAAAATTTCACTAATTTTGAAACTCTTATTATAGGTTTTCAAATTTTATTAACTATACTATACATTACGCAATTAATATATATTGTAGTATATATAGTATAGTGTAGTGTAGTGTGTAGTATATACTACATATATAGTGTACTATTACTATATACTACATACTATATACACTACACTCTATATACTACATTACACTATACTATATACATACTATGTATAGTATATACTACACTACTATCTGTTTATCTATATATACTATATAGTACATAATATAATATATAGTATAATATATACATACTATATATAGTATATATATACACTACATATACAATATTACATGACATATAATATACACTACACTGTACTACAATATACATGACATATATGTCATGCATAGTATATAGTAGTGTATAGTGTATCTTTAAATCTTATATAATGTATATCTCACATAAGTATAAAAGCTGCTTTCAAAACAAACCTAAACTAACCTGTGTTTTTGCACTCCAATGTACCAAAGGACAAATACTATTATAAGACTGTAGAAACAAGCATTAAAACGTTGTTAACATGGCACACATTAATATTTCCCATCGTGTCATTACAAGTAGATGATTCACGTAATCACATTTGTATAGTTCTTAAAGGAATTAACATTCAAGCTGCATTTAAAAGATTCAAACTGAAAGCAAAATTTTTATTCAAACTAAATGTTCTAAATTATGTGTCTTAAGCCAATATTTATAAACTCTTCTAATATGCATAAAATCTTTATAATCTAAATAAATAAATAAAATTGACACAAGGCCAATCTCAATTGAAAACTAAATTAACTCTAAAATAATATATTATTCATTTAAATAAATTTAGAACATCCAAATCAGCTGAACAACAACAGTCAAATCCTTGCAAGTTTGCAACAGAACTATGGAAATCCGTCACATAGTATCTGTAAATAGCCAGTCGAGCCAAAAGGAAGTTATGGTTTGGATGCCTAAACACAACTGCTGTAGTGTGTTAAACTCAAAGCCAAGCCCAAATCCAAGGCCCATTAACCAATCCAGATAACAAATAACATTCCAATTATCTCTCCAAGGCCCATTCCAACCACCACATAATTGTTGAGCCAAAAAAAAGATGCCGGGGTGGTCAATTCAAAGATAAAATTGAATTGACAATAGAATAAGTTTAACTACCGAACCTGACCAGTTTATTAAACGGGTTAAAAACGAACTCGACGCCTTCAACCCGATTGGCCCAAATCCGACCTAAATGATTTATTTATATGTACATTCTAGGTCAAAATCAGGTTAAATTCGGATTCATGAGTAACAAATAAAATAAATTTCGGATTTGCGGGTCAATTTCAAATCAAATTCAAATTGGGAGAGTCAAAATCGGGTTAGAGGGTCAATCAACCCGAAATAATAAACGGGTTAATTTTTTCGACCCAAATCCGACCTGAAAATTAATCCGAACCCGGATTTTTCAATTAAAGTTCGTGTTGAGTTAGTTTGTGACCACAAATGACAAAAGTAGCTTTTAACTATTTTACATTTGAGAAAGTTGCTATAAGTTCTGCTTTTTTTCTACTTATCAGAAATTTTTATAGTAAGAAATTACTTTGAAAACCAATGCTACTAATTGTAATCTGAACTCAACTTGAAAACCAAAGCTACTAATTATAAAAAAATGCTGTATGATTTAAAAAAAAAGAAAATATTTGTAATATTTAAAAATAGCGTTTAAACAAATTATTTTCCACACAATAATTTTACAACTACTTTATAAAAAATTACAGCCACCTAAAAATACTTTTATATGAATCAAGAATAAAATCATATCGATCAAATAAACAACTCAAGCTCAGATTACAACTTTTCATCACCAACAACCTTTCTAAATATCATCATGGATTAAACTAAATAAAATAAAACATTATAAATAAAGATTTGATAATTTCCACAAAAACCAACATAAGATTTCCATCAACACCAAACATTTTTTTTTTTTGGTGGTTCAGGGGAGTGGAGAGAGAGAGAGAGAGAGAGAGAGAGATTTTATTTTTATTAATTTTTTAATTAATATAATTATTTAAAATATATAATTTAAAATATTTTTTATAAAATATTTAATAACTAAATATTTATATATTTAGTTATTAATTTTATTTATATATATAATTAAATATATAATTTAAAATATTTTAATTATATATATAAATTTATAAATTTATTTAATATTTTTTATTAATTAATATAATTATTTAAAATATATAAGCACATACAACATTTCGTTTATACTTGAAAAATACACTGTAAAAATAATCAATATTATCAAAAAATGGTCAAGAAACAGGTAGTTGATCGAGGGAGCAAGTACAACATCATTTACAATTAGCAGAAAAATTGTACAACAGACGTTACAAAATATGATGAAAATTCTTTATATGCGAATCTGAAAAGTTTTGCACATTACAAAGGACACTAGAGAGTGAAATAATTGTTCTCTCTTAATTATCGGATGTTCAAATGTAGCCACGAAGACAATTAAAAATAAAAATATATAAGCACGGGCAAAAACTGTATTTGTTAGATAAAATACATAGAATAAAAAACATTCGCGGGCCAAAAAAAAAAACAAACAAACAAACAAGAATATGTCTAGTAACACCAGTCATTCGAAGAAACTAAAATAAAAATTACCTTCAACCATTTGGGAATAGTTGCTTCTTGAATGCTGTCAGAGTAAGGCAAGTAAGGTTTAACATCAAGGACTGGCTGTTGATGAACCATTAGCACAAAATCATATTAAAACTGCCAAATCAACAAGAAGTTTAGGACTACAAACAAGCTAACGAACAGACTGAGATGCCTGATTTATGAAGCAGTGATCCTACCGTTCCATCTACTAGATCTACTCCTGAAAGCAGAAGCGCGTGTCCATCAAGTGCCTCAATCTGGAAAAATCCACGAGAAATGAGAACTGAATGAAAAATTTTCAGGGAATGACATAGCACATGCATATTATGAAGATCAGGCACAAACACAACACAATGTGGATATGAGAACATAATATAAGTGTTGAAGCTACAACACAATACGACCTTGACATGATGCTTTCTTTTATACATTATTTTTGCAAAATATGTAATTACAATACTCTGTCAAAATTTTCAATCAAAAAGCATCACAAAAAGAAACATAATATCATAAACTTCAAATAAAATACTTAGTATCACTAGTTGACCCAAAACACTGGGCATATGGTCATCATCATTAGTAACACTAATATTTCCTTCAATAGAAGCTTCACCAACAGCTATAAACAACATAATTTGTAAAGCTAGGTCATCCAACACAGTTCATCACTATTGCATATCTTGGCTATGTTGACGCATGTCTCCACCATATCGGAGAGTATCAAGAACATGTCCAAATTTAATTTTGAGAAAAAAAAATACTAAACATTAACAATGCGTCAGGTTAATGTTGTCTAAGATGGATATGGAATGGTTTTTAAAGATTATGAGCCTCATAACTTGAGTAACTTATACTTCATAATTCCATTCTAAAGGCATGTTGACCTTATCCAATGGTAAAAAATTTAACAATATCTATTTTGAAAACTGTTTATAAAATTGTTTGGTTGGGCTTACCATATGTACAACATCAAGTCAAGTTTGAGGCAGCCAAACTCAACAAACAAATAAAATGAAAAATAAAAAATTTCAATTTTGAATCAATTCAAGTTCAAATCAAATCTATTATATATATATTTTTAAGAAATTGCAATAACTAATATATATATATATATAGATCATGCATCAGTAAATTTTGAGTTACGATGAACTAATTTAGAGCAAGCCATATTCTAGTTGAGAAAAATGATTATGGTTTCGAGTGATCAACTCTAGTCTCTTATCTGCTTTGGGATATATAAGCTGCACAAAGCATGCAAATGGTATTTAATTCACAAAAGCAACATAGTTTTTCATGTAAGTCTACTTTATGAGCAACAAGTAGTAGCTATTCCTAAATTATTAAAAAGATTGTAGTGAAAAAAGAACAAAAGCTGTTGTTATCAGCCATCTTTACCAACAGCACCCTAACCAAATGAAGCCATAAGGCCCTTTTGGGGATCCTCATTCAAGGATGCAGCCAATGGACTTTTTGGTTGCTGTCAGTCAGAAGCAGCTCACTCGCACAAAGCCACATAAATCCAAATGTTTTTCACATGTGAAAAATTAAACCTAACAGGGCCATCCAAATTAATACATGACTCATTAAGCCAGCACAAACAGAATATAGTATATTAGAGCAAGACATGAGACAACAAAGAAACGCCTCAAGTCTAAGGTAAGTTTAAATCAGTCGTCTCATTACACAAAGGGTTGCAAATGAACCGAGAGTTCAACAAGCAACTCATAACACAACTTCGATTAGAGCTCGTTTATGATTGTTTGATTAACTAATCAAATAAGTTGGAACACTTTGTAAATACTCAATTGCTAAATGAAAAAACTTGAGCGACTTGTTGTTGGTTCATTTATGTTCATGTGGGCTCATTACCAACCTTTTGATGAAAAGAGTGTTTAAAGTATCGGTATAATTCTCAGAAGGCAGATGAGATAGTAGATAAGATACTACCCAGAGATTTCGTCCTCATTTGGTGAGAACTTTAGATCTAGTTCCAAGTTTCCTATAGGCGCAAACCCCTATAGTTAATTACCCCTCCCAGTAAGTGAGACAGAACTTTCGATTAAGGCTAGTCGTAAGATCCCAAAATGCGTAACGTATAGTAACAGCATGTAGAGTTTCAAAATTTAGATTATGAAATTTATCATTTCAACTTAAACCGAATGGTTGGGGGAATGATGATGTGCCCGATCTAGATCCCAAGATTCCGTCATTCCGGATCCGCAGTTAGTCTAATCGAGGAGGTAGTCGACCCGGCGATAGAAAGATCATCGACATGGATTACGTCTAAGAAATCCTTAGACGCAGGGTGGTATTTATCTAAGAAGAGCTTAAATCTACTCAGTGAGGGTTGTTTGTCCATCAAGTATCTTACATGATTCATCAAAGGGCCAGTCCTTGGGAAGCATCTGCGGTCATTGATCGTAATATAATGGGATTTTGAACCGTTAGAGGACTCGGTCTAGCTAACTTCATCACATGGAACTCTTGGCCAAGCACTCGGAGGACAGCGTCTTTATCGGTGAGATTGATTGAGTAAACATAATAGAATACTTGATTTGACATTCGCTTTTGTAGAGTTTTCTTAATTTGTCTCACTATTATGCTGGATCGATTGAGTTTGTTTTGAGTTTTTAGTGATATATATAAACAATTTTTAGATTGACACTCAATTAGAATTAATTTGATTAATTTGGATATATTTAAGAGCTTTAGATCTTGTCATTCTGTTTAGTACTGTAGAGAATTAAATCTCTTGTCATTTGATAAAATCGGTTTCTCGGATATTTCTTTGAAACTCTTATTATAGATTTTTTGGTTTTGTTAACTGGGCTGGTCAAAGCTGCAGGAAGAACCGCGACGTCCTCACAAATTTGACATTGACATAAAGTCGAGGCCCATGCGGGTGCATTTTTAATTTAGGTAATTTTATGTTTGAATTATGAGATTAATTTTAGATTTTCATTTAATTCTAACTTTAGCCTACGCAGCCTTTCAGACATTAATATTTGCACTTAAAATTTCTATGTCCGAGCACATGCAGGTGCTTATAGCTTAGATAATTTCACCTAATTGGTGATTTCGTTGATTTTGAAAATCATAATTAAAACAAAATTCTTTAATTTTTGATCAAAGGAAGCCCTATGATTTCTGTAGATTTTGGTTTAATATCGCCTTTTGTCTGCTTGTACAAAAGGTTGTAGATTCGGTGGCGAAGAAGGCGTTTTGATTTAGATTACAGTTTAACACACTACTGGCACATAATTTACTTGTTGAGTTTTTGTAATTTTCCCAACTTGATTATGCTCAATTTACATCAATTTTGATAAGTTATGTCGATTTCAGTGTTTGTTGTTTTAGCCCTACTCATGCTTATTAGTTAGCATAGTAATCACCTCAACATTCGTATAAGAATTATTAAACCCAATTTAGATTCATTCTTAGAGTAGTGTATAGTGTAGTATAGTGTAGAATATTATAGTATAGTATACTATGTAGTATATAATATAATGTAGTATACATGTAATGTATATTATAGTATATTGTATCACATATACTATACTATAGTATAGTTTGTAGTATATACTATACTATATATAGTATAGTGTAATATAATATTATTGTATATATGATCTTATCTTGTAATTGTAGTAGTGTGTGTAGTATCTTGTATCTTGGGGTATACCAGCATTATAGGTAATTATGTAGTGTATATCTTCTGTCAGTGGTATGCGATATTATAGTGTATTATATGTTGTCACTATAATACAATGTATAACATATCTTACATGCACATACCTTTATACTTACCATCTTACTGATATATAGTATAGTGTAGTATATACTATAAGTAATGTATAGTATAGTATAATATATATAATACATTGTAGTAAGTATAGTGTATAATTTAAGTATGTGTATACACACACTATATTATAGTATATATTATACATTGTAGTAAGTGTATAGTATTATATACTATACATAGTGTTGGCGTGTTATAAATATGGTATGTATACCTTTAATCTTTATATTATACATGTATTATATAATTGTATATGTATTTTATAACCTATGCTTGTATCTTTACATATATGGTGTATTATTCTTGTATCTTGCATCTTTATATGTTACCTTTATACATCTTATATATCTTGTGTGCGTATGTACGCTTACCACATTTCTACTTGTATATCTTACATTTGTAATTTGATTGGTATGGTAGATATCTTTGTTACACTCTATTTGATTATATCTTGTACATATATGAGTATGGTATGGTAATGCTGTATTATTGTATATGTGTAGTAAAGTGGTGTATAATATGGTATGTCTTGTATATTATATTATCGCATTGCATTCTTGGTATATGGTGTATAATGCTTCATCTTCTGTATATGGTATGGTGTAGGTGTAATACTACCTAATAATAAACACTTGCACTATCTTGTTATTATGTATTATATTATCATATAGTAATGTATGGATAATATGTGTGGTATGATGTGTACACATGTTATCTTATCTAATGTGTATATGCTTGGTAATACAAGGTATATAGTATATGGGATAAAAAGCACAAAATATGGTATGAATGTATTTATATATGCGGTATATAAATGGTATATAAATGTATGCATCTTGCATGTACCTATGTAGTTGTAATATGTAATAATATGGTATATTGTGGTTGGTACATTATACGATGTAAAATATAATGCGTGTGTGGCGTTATGTTATGTAAGTATGTATGTAATATATTATTATCTTGTATATACTATATTAATATAATATATGGTGTATGTAATTATAATTAATGGTAATTAATAAATCTATCTTGCATACAGTAATAGTATGGTGTGTGGTGTATATCTTGTCATTCTTGGTATATATCTTACATCTTATCTTGTCAAGTATGTGGTGTATACCACACATATCTTATCTTATACAATGTATAGTGTGTATTATATATAACGTGTATTGTATTATACTAGTATGTAGTATGGCACTATATCATATACATTGTATAATATGTAGTGTAATATAGCATATTATGTAATATTGTGTAATAATATATTATACTATATAATTGTACACACTATATACTACATATACTATACAACATATAGTATAATGTATATAGTATATAGTATAAGTAGTAATGTATAATATAGAATAGTATATAGTATTATATTTTTATGGTGATTAGTATATTGTTGTAGTGTGTTTAGTATTGTGTAGTATACTATATATAGTGTTGTAGCGTAGTGTATAGTATAGTATAGTGTGTAGTGTAGTATATAGTGTATAGTATAGTATAGTGTGTAGTGTAGTATTTAATGTATAGTATAGTATAGTGTGGTGTATATGTAATATATAGTATAGTATAATATATAAGCACATAGTATAGTATAGTGTGTAGTGTATAGTATAGTATATTATAATATGGTATATATTATGTAATATAGAATAGTATATATACATACACTACATTAATACTACATACTACACTATAATATACTAGTGTATTCATTATATAGTTATATTATACACTACATACTAATACTACAATATATAAAATACTACATACTAACACTAGTATACACTACATACAATGTATTTGGTACATCTTGTCTTATAAACTAATCATTATAGTATTGGTATAGTAATAATACACCATACTTGGTTTGTTTGGTTATATGGTAATGATGCAGTCGATTATATAATATGGTACAACGGAATACAAAACACACAGCGATACTAAACACCTTATCTTATGTAATATATGCTAATATGGTAACCTTCTACAATGGTATGTAATATATATGTAGTGTAATGTATGTATACACAATATTACATAGTATTGTACTAGTAGTCGTATAACACTACTATAGTATATTATATGTATAATTACTTCTTTATTCTTATATACTACATATTATATACCTTTACACTGCAACACTTGTATACTACACTATACCTGCACCACTATCTATCTATAAAACTACACACCTTTGTATGGTATACTGCACAATCTTAAACACAATACAACGATTATCTTAATCATATAATGGTATAATACTTATATCTATGCATTCTTATACTTATGTATATGATATACCACACTAAATGTTATGGTATATGTGGTATATAATTACACAATAATTATATGGTATGGTATGTTATGGTGTAATACAAATCTTACAATCATTATATATAATAATATTATGAAATGTGTGTGGTATATAATATATATATAGTATATAGTATAATATAGATACAATTGATAATAACTACTCTATAATGTATAGTTTATAATGTATGTATAGTGTAGTATATACTATAATTAGTGTGTAGTGTGTTGTATATACAATTGTACACTTATATATATAGTAGCATATATAAAGAATGCATATATATCTTTGTATGAATTAGTCTTATTACTGGTACCACATATCTAACTATATGGTGTAATATTGGGGTATTACACAATATTACACATAGATATGTAATATCTTATGTATGTGGTGTTACATATTGTCTTTGTACGTATAATATAATATCTTAGTATAATGTTATATATTACACTATACAACACAACACATAAAGTAATGTGCTTTTACATGTGTATGGTATGGTGTATAAGTAATAATTATATATCTGATATACATGACATATATATGGTGTATGGTATGGTGTGTCATATCAAGATATATATGTATGTAGTAATCTTATGGTGTATAAACCTTACATATCTTATACATATATAATATGGTATGCGCGTGTAATATTATAAGATAGATAAGTAGCATGGTATATGTTATCTTGCATTATACATACATAAGGTATAAATGGTATATATATATGTGATGCACCTTCTTATCCATAATGTACACATACTATACATCTATGTTGTATAATATAGTATAATATATATCTTATCTTGTGATTATTGCATTCTGCATATCTTTACGTTATCTTTGTATACTTTACCACATATACCTTATCTTTATATCTTATCTTTATATTATGGTATATATGGTAATGTGTGTTATTAATTAATATGGTGTATCTTATACATTATTATTATGGTAACATAGTAATAGTATTGTAATATGTATATTATAATGGTATGTGGTATATGGTAATGTAATTATACTTTCATCTTATATATTATCTTGGTATCTTGTATACATTACATGTCTTATCTATTGTATGGTGTTAATATAGTAATATACGATTATTGTATATTATTATATATTAATATGGTATGTAAATGTATATAACATCTTATCTTGTATTCTTATATCTTACGTCTTATATCTGTTTATCTTATACACAATATTATGCATGTCTTATCATACAACATATATGTATGTATAATATATATGGTATGGTTTATATATGTATTACACTACCACATCTTACATAGTAATAAAGTATTATATATATAGTGTAGTGTAATTGTGTATTATATACCACATAATATGTATATAATTATAGTGTGGGATAATTATATAATCATAATATATGTGGTGTATATAGTATATAGAATATAATAGTACACATATATGTGGTATCTTTGTAGCGATTATATTACATGTAATCTGATATACAATACCCATGTATATTATAATTCTGTTATGCTTATGTATATATAATATAGTATGGTATGGTGTATTCGTATATATAATATGGTGTGGTGTGTGGTATATAATGCAATTATGTATATAGTATGGTGTGGTGTAGTATATGGTGTATAATATGGTGTAGTGTATATGGTTATAATTCATATATGTGGTATGTATTGATACAATGTATATTATATGTAGTACATACTGATAAACATATTATATTATATTATTACTGGTATGTAGTATATACACTACACGTTATATATCTTAAACATTATTGGTGTGGTGTGTTTAATTGTTATTGTGATATATATTACCGTATAATAATATAATTATATTATGGTGTACGATGTATATTATGTGGCACGATATACTCTTTATAATATATTATAATATTCTTGGTATGTGGTTTATACCTTTACACCTTTATCTATCTGCATACTCACACATGCATTCATGGTATGTGGTGTTATCTTAAACATTATATATATTGTTGTGATTATTATCTTGTATCTTCTTTCATGCTATGTATATATACTAAAAACCATTATGCATATTATACGCAATCTTTATGTAATGTGGTATATAGATATATCTTGGTATATTAGCGGCACTTGGTGTGTTGTATAATTATACATATATTATAATATTGTGGTATGGTATATCACACTTATCTTACCATATATTATTGTGGTGTGGTGTGTTTGAAGATTGTGTGGTATATATCTTATACATTGTTACATGTGGTACATTTTATATATCTACCTTTTGTTGCTACATATACATGGTGTACCAATACATGCATATGGTATATATACATGCATATCATATATATGTATATGGTATGGTATGGTATAATAATATACATGTAATACACTTTATCTTGCATTATCTTGTATGGTATCTATTATATATATCTTGCCTTTATCTGCTACACTACATACCTTTACATCTTTATCAATATTATGGTGTGGTGTATATATGGTATATGGTATGGTAATAATTATGGTGATATAAAAGTAAATATATTGTATATATACATTATATAATACACCATATAATTATATATGTAATGGTGCTTATATACAACATACTATATACATATCACCACCTTCTCTTATATGGTGTAAGTACATTTCTTGGTAATGTATCTGATGAATGGTATATAATATTATGTTATTGTGGTGTCTTAATATATCGTTATTGATGTGATTAATGTATCTATATCTTACATGCTTACTTATGCCATATCTTATACCCTTGTGACACATATATGGTATCTTGCGATCAAACACAACATTATCAAAACATACTAATCTTTATGGTATGGTATGTTATGGTATAAATGTATATTGTATAACACCTTCTTGTATTATACACTTTGCTTATATTATCTATTATATCTTGCACATATTATTACATATCTTTATCTATACCTTTATATAAATTATGTTGTAGTGGTATACCTTACATTATGTATTATCTATAACATACGTTATCATAATTTGTATGTGGTGTGTAAGCACATTATTGGTTTGGTGCATATATATTATCTTTATCTTATGTTATCTTATATCACATCATTTATATTATCTGATATATGGTGTGTATATACACACCCATATTTATGTTGTGGTGTGGTAACAATTATGATATATATAATGTAGCATGTAGTATAGTATAGTATAGTATATATAGTATATATAGTTTAGTATTGTAGTGTATGCGATTATGTTATGTATATATAACGTGTGGTGTATCTTTATGTGGTATAATCTATACCATATACCTTTGTATAATATGTGGTGTAATATGCATGTTATGTAATATTATTGTAATGGTATCTTATCTTTATAATTGTTATATCTACATATATTATAGTATATTATAGTATATATAATTATATATGTATAATAAATGTATAATTATGGTATACAATTATTATATTCTTTATAGTGATTAGTATATTGTTATAGTGTGTTTAGTATTTATTGTATATCATATATAGTGTTGTGGCATGGTGTGGTATAATATCGTGTGGTGTAGTATATAATGTATAGTATAGTATAGTGTGGTGTATATGTAATATATAGTATAATATAGTATAGTATATAAGCACGTTGTATAGTATAGTACAGTGTGTAGTGTATAGTATAATATAGTATAGTATAATATGTATTATGTAATATAGAATAGTATATACACACTATCTTGTCTTCATCTTACCTATAATATCTTGGTGTATTGTATTGTGTGGTTATATTATACCCACTACAATCTTCAATATAAAAAATACTACATCTTAACAACATTATACCTTACTATCTTGTTGTAGTATTGGTATAGTAATAATATCTACATATTGGTTTGTTTGGTTTAGTTGGTATATAGTAATTATTGTCTTGTATGGTGTATATGGGGAATTGTGGTATCTTGTATGGTATGGTATAACATCTGATTATAATATGGTCTTACCGATCTTAAACACCTTCTGATGGTATACTAAACACCTTTATACTCTAATATATCTTGGTAATCTTAACACTACTACAACAGTATTATGTAATATATATGTAGTGTAATGTATGTATACACAATATTACATAGTATTGTACTGGTAATTATATACACTCTTATGGTATATTATATGTATGGTACCTTATTACTATATACATATATTATGTATCTTTACCTATCTTGCACACCTTTATATCTACTGTATATCTTGCATATAATCTTGTATCTTTACACCTCACATCTTGTCTTTATACCTTTGCACACTCTGTATATGTATGTTACGTAATCTAAACACCTTTACAACATTATCTTAATCAACATAACAATATGTAATATGTTATACTTTATACATTACTTGTCTTGTATCTTGTATATACATCTTAAATGTTGTATGGTATATGGTATATATGTTGATTATATATTTGGTACACAATAACTATATAGTATAGTGTATACACAATATTATATTATAGTATAGTATACAGTAGTGTAATACAAATACTACAATACAGTGTATATAGTATGTAGTATTATAGAAATGTGTAGTGTAGTATATAGTATATATAGAGTATAGTATAATATATATACAATTGATAACAACTACTCTATAATGTGTAGTGTATAACATATGTATAGTGTAGTATATACTATAATTAGTGTGTAGTGTGTTATATATATATTGTACACTTATATATAGTAAGCACATATATAGCAATGTAGTGTATAGTATATACTATATAGAGTAGTGTATTATTACTATTACACTACCCAATACAAACTATGTGGTGTAATATGTAGTGTAGTATAGTATATACTTTATACACAATTCTATGTATTACACAATTTTATACATACTACATATGTAGTATAATACAATATCTAGGTAGTATTATACATTGTACTACACTACATATAATATAGCATTATACTAGTATAATATGTATATCTTATTACACTATCTTACCTGCATGGTATGTAATGTGCTTATTACTATAGTGTAGTGTATATACTAGTATATAGTATATATGTAGTACAATACTATAGTGTATAAGCACTACATATACTATACGGAAATCGCCATAACTTCAAGCACGATCTTCTGATTCGCCATTTTAACCCCAATCCGGAAAGATCTCCGCGGGGAGCGATCGCAGAGTCGAAAACATCCGCGACGTATCTCTCATTTCGTTATTAAGCACTACACGGCGCGGACGGGTTACGCATCGGCCTGATTTGTAGCAAATCTCCTGAGCGCGGCTGACAGGATCAGATGAGAACTCTTGATTAAGCATACTTGAAGCGATCTTATGATGGGTGACCTCCTGGGAAATCGTCGTGTTGAACCATCTGTTGATGCCGCCCATTTTATATAGTATAGTACACAAATGTGTAATATTGTAATACAATAGTATAGTATAGTATATAGTATTATACTACACTACACATACATAAGTGTATAAGTAGTATATAATATATATATTGTATACCTTCTTATACACAAATACTATATACATATATTGTGATAGTGTAGTATAATAATATTATACTATACATTACTTATACTATATACTACACTATATACTATTATAATATATACTATAGTATATACTACACTATATACTATTATAATATATACTATACTATACTATAGTAGACATTACAATATAGTATAGTATAGTATGTAATGTTATTAGTATATCCAAGAAATTTCTCTGCACAAAATGTTTTAATTTCAATAAAAATTTATACTTTTAATTATATTGATAAAATAGTTTGAATGCATAGAAAACTTTTACTAATACTTCAACAATAAGTACATCCAAGTAATCCTGAAGTGGTTATGAATGAAGAAAAAAAATTAAAAAAAAAATCAAAACAAGCATAGAAAACTTGATCATATCTGAATGTGCCAAAATGTTCCACCACATGAAAAAAAAAATGATAAGAAATAGGAATCACAATAATGTTTATCATATTCACAAAATTTAAAACAAATGATGGTAAGTGCCAAAATGCACCTCTACATGAAAAAAAAAATTTATAGGAAATAGAAATCATGATAATGTTTATCATATTAACAAATTTTAAAACAAATGATGGTGCATTAGTAAAGCCTAAACCATGGTAAGGTGAAGGGTGACCCATATGATAAAGCCACTGATAAAAGGAAATAAAGGATAAGATAATGGAAATGACAATAATGAGATAGTAAAAACTTTTAACTTCAACACCTCCGCCAATTGTCTTGTTTATATTGGGATCCTAAAAGCACAATAAAGTTAATAAAAGATTTTCAAATAGTAGTTATAAGATTTAGTAAGATACTTATAGACACAAAGTTAACAAGAAATTATAGAACATGCAAAATATTGACAAACGTTATTAAGGAGGGATGGACAGATCATATTCCAAAGATCAATATCAACAAATAGCAGGAAAACAAATGTCATAATAAAAATAATAATTATAAGTTACCTATCATATAGCAAAAAGTACTAAGATCTAAAACTCTAGGCATACA
Source organism: Cymbidium sinense (assembly GCA_021442155.1). Classification (NCBI taxonomy): domain Eukaryota; kingdom Viridiplantae; phylum Streptophyta; class Magnoliopsida; order Asparagales; family Orchidaceae; genus Cymbidium; species Cymbidium sinense. The sequence continues at coordinate 55,064 of JAKCPB010000139.1, forward strand.
AAATTAGCAATACGAGAAGTTGAAATGAATAAGTGCTATAGAAGGTAGCCACATTCCACATAGGAAACGTTACTTGAACTTGAAGGAGTGCTAGAGTGGTTGGTCAGAACCTGACAAGTGTTTGAAACACGTTGAGCTACTAGAGAAAGCCAAACTTTTCCAAACAAAAATCAAATCAAATTGTCCTTTGAAGATGCTAACCAGTTGGAAAAAAGTTGCAGTCACAATTATGAATACCACCGCAACCATGCCTTGACATGATGATTGGGGATGAAAGTGAGCCGAGCCAGCTCGAACTTGACTCATTAACGAGCTCACGGGCCAAGTTTATAGAGTTGTGAGTTTAAGCTCAAGCTTGATCTGACTTGACTCGAGAGCTCGTCAAGCCAGGTTGATTAATATTAATAAATTAAACAATTAAAACCTCCCCATTCTATTGAATCCAACCTGTTATGACACTGCTTGTCTTTGTGCCCAAATCCGTATCTATCAAGTCTTGATTCACATCCACTCCGGCCCATATATCCAATCGCTTGCTAGATTTTTTTACCCATGAGTCCGTTCCCACTTCTTAGTCCGTCTATCTCTTCCAGCGCCCTAATCTTCCACTACTTTGCCCTAATATCACCACATCATTGCATCTCACAACTCCTGGCCGACCGACTTCCACACCCCAAGCAATTTCACACCTCTCAGGGAAACCATTGTTCTGGTTTTTGGTAGGCTCCTAAATCTCCCTCTGGTGGTGCCTCTCCCATCTAGAGCAACACACTTGCTTCTAGGTAGCCGAAGCCTAAATTAAAAAATGATCTATTTTTAAATTTTTTTAAATTAAAAAATAGGATCCCAAAATAGATCATCTTTTGATCACTCAAAGCAACAAATAGAACAATATGTTTTTAGCATTAGCTTCGTACACCTTGCCTTTCTTCTAAATGAGATAATGTTGCTAGCTTTAAGGTTTCATATTTTGCAGCATTACCAAACCTGATGATGAATTTGTTGCAATTTTTCTTCGTGAATGCTTTAGTTCTATACATGTTATATTACATTACCACTAATTTTAGTGTTATATTTGCTATATGCTCTGAACTTTGTTCATCAATGAATGTAATAAAATTTTAGATTATTGTTTGACATTATTCAAGAGTGGTTCTAATCTTTTTACGAACATTAAGGAGTAAGATGCTTCAATTAATTTTGGTATCCAGTTAATGTAGAGAACCTTAGTAAATTGAGCTCAAGAATTGAGTCAAGCTTGACATTTTTACTAGAGCCAAGCTAGAGCTCAATAAATAAGCTCGAGTTCAAGCTAACAAATAATTAAACAAGCTTGACTTGATTAAGCCAAAACTCAATTCGTTTACACCCATAATGACAACTACAACCACCCATTAGTGTAGCAACAAGATCAACATAATCGTAGCAGGTAAAATAAGTTAACTTGATGACCGCGAGAACCCAAATAAGAGTAGATGAAAAGATAACAGTTTATTAATTGAGCTTAAATAAATTATAAGCATAAATGACACCTAGAGATAAACATAAACAAGAGAAACTACTTGTTCTGTTCTTGTAATTCGACAGACAATGTTGAATAAGTTCATACATTCCATAATAGATTTATTACCTTGCTTCAAAGAAAAAAGTTCAAAGTAGAGAGAATAGACTTAAAGATGTTAAACTAAAATTATGTGGAATGAAGAATATATCACATTTCATAGTAAGCATGACAATAGTGCAATGGTTGATTCAAGGCCATTTAGTATCCATGTGAGAACAATATAATTGAAAATTTATCACTGATCTATTTGATGGTGTTTCTGCATTGGGAGTTAGAGAATTGAGATCTTTCAATTTTTCATTAGATCCCAAGAGAAAACAAAATTCCTTAGACACAAATATGGTTGATAACATTAATAAATGCAACAAATGTGGGTCAAAATTTCATCTTAAGGAGAATAAGAAGCCATCAAAGAAGACTACTAAGAGTAAAAAAGGGATTTTAAGCAATCATAGATCTGAGCTGAGTGATTGTTGATGTAAGAGATATGTTCTCTAACGATCAGACATGACATAGTGAGCATGGAAGTAACAATGAAGATACAATGTGTGGCTACAATGCTTGCAATAATAGCGAGAACCAAAATTTGTGAGCTTGATTCACAAGCTTGAGCCAGGAAGCGGACACAAGATACAAAATCAAGACAAAATCTGAATGTGAAGCAATAGGGTGGGATCGTGTCAAACCCGCAGGCAGCTCGATGTGCTTATTATGGGACAATTAGAGAGAACAAGAAGATCTTAGACACAAGTGTGTGATGTGCCCAAATTACAAAAAAGGCAACTAGGGTTAGGTAATCCCTACCATAATACCATGTTAGAAAAAAAAATTCTTCCATATGTATTATTCACTAAAGAAATCCTCTTTTAAAAAAAAGAATGAATATACTACTTTAAGAAAATATCATATACATCAATCATTAAATATCAATTGCTTTCCCATCTTGATATTTTCCTAATCTAACAAATATCTTTTGCGACTATCTTGATATTTAGGCTCTATTGTTCAAAATAGTGGTGAAATAGATGGAGATGTTATTAGTAGAATTCAAGTTGGATGTGAAGTGGAGGAATGCATCACTAGTGTGTGATAGAAAAGTTTCACTTAAACTTAAGGAAAAAATTTTATAAGATGGTGGTTAGACTGCAATGTCTTATAGTGCGAGAATGTTGGCCAATAAAGAGAAACATAAAACTAAGTTACGAGATGAGGTTGCTTAGGTGGATGAGTGGCTTTACTCTTAGAGATAAAATGTGAAATGAGTATGTTGGAAAAGTTGGAGTAGCTCCAATGGATAAGATTAGAGAGTTAGATGGTTTGACCACATAAAAGCGTCGACGTCAGATGACGGTTAGGAGAATAGATGCATTAGATTTGCCTTATGTTAAGAAAGGTAGAGGTAGACCTAAAAAGACTTGGTTAAGATGTATAAAAAATGATCTTAGTATACTTGAATTAAATGAGAATTTGACACATAATAGGACACAATGGAGACAAAGGATTCATGTAGACGACCCCACTTAGTGGGATAAAGGCTTGTTGTTGTTGTTGTTGTTGTTGTTGACCCTCAACAATAAGAAATGCTAAATGATAATTCATGAAGTCAGCCCTAACCAATTGAGATAATGTTGTTGGTGATGATAAGGGCTTTCAAAACCTTACAAGTTCATTCTTCTAAGCAATTCAAAATACAATATATCACAAATAACAAAGTAAAATATGTAATATTAAGTACTAAATCAATTATGATTATAGAGCACAGGTAATGAGAATGCATCACAACAAAAGTTTAACGTGGTAACAACTGTCTATATAAAAGGAAATTTAAAAGGGCTTCCCAAAGTGGAAAATGGTAGGTTAAGGCATGTGGAAACCTTATAGCAAAGCTGAATTTCATCAATGTTCAGCTTACATTAGAAACTTCGGAGTATGAGAAAATCATAATTAAAGTACCTGAGCTATGTGCTTAGCAGTTATAAGCTCAACCATCACGACAGAAACATGCCAACCTTGCTTCAGGCCTTCAAGCAGGCCATCATCCAAATGGGCTTCAACAAAACCTCTCTGTTAAGAACAATGGCAAGTAAAGAATAAATGATGCACTTTGTCAACTGATATTAACAACTAATAGAACTTATATGAATTTTTATAACAGTTTTGCGGGAGGAAAGACATGAAACGTGCATATGCTTAAGCTGAGGAATTAACAAATACATGACTTCAACCACTCGTGCATCTTATCAAATATAAGGCAGTCAATTTCACGTTAACCACTTATGCATATTTGACAGGGCTTTCTGAGCAAAATTAAAATAAACCTCTGATAAAAGTTTATTATTAAAGTTTAAATGCAAATATAATTGCTAGGCATATCACAGGTAGTAGTATTGATATAGCAAAACGAAATAATCACCCCTGTAAATGCACTGGTACATGTAGAGTTTATGCACCTTTTCAAGATATTCAGGCTTTGGACGGCCCCAAGGATTCCTTCCACTTCCATAGTTGTGAAGATTTAAACAAACTATTGACCTAACACTGCAGCCAAACACCAAGTCTAAGAATAACTAAACAAAAAAGAAAAACATAAGTCTGGAAACAATTGCCAAACCAAAGACATATGACACTAGACCAACTCATTTTTTACTTGTGAAAAAAAGCAGATTATCAAAGAAATTGTATAACAATAACCACAAGCAAGAAACATCATCTATCCAAAATCAGATTTAAAATGAAGTTGATATCTTACCCTTTGGGAACTGTAATTGGCTCCCATTCTGAACAATTTACTTTTTTCACAAAAATACGTAAAATGTTCCTTAGTCCCCTGAATAAATATGTTCAAAATTGTCATCCATCAGTAAATTTGCATAACTGCAGATATTAGGCATGCATAAAGACAGGACAGCAACGGCTTAAAGAACATAAACAAACAAAGTGCCTAAAATATGCCTCAAATTATCTGATCTTCAGTTGAAATTCAAGAGTCAAATGCCTCTAGGTTCTGTTGGGTGTTCTCAAAAGAATGAGACGAATGCCATAAATGTAGACTTAATTTATTTTAAATGCAATTATTTTGGATAAAATTTGGAACTCAATTGTGACTTCAGGTTCTATCACATTCCTATTTTTCACATAAATCTAAAAAAGCCCTCCCAAAGCATGACCTGTGATTCAAGATCTTTAGATACCTAACCATAATGTGTTCAAGACAGTTCTCTATCAACATGCTTGGGAGAAAAACTTTAGCCTTAAAAATGAATGTTGAACTTTTGGTTATATTTGATTTCATTAATCCACTTTGACAAACAATTCCCAGATTATAATAAACAAAACTCCAGTAATATGTTTAAACTTTCAAGCAAATCATTCGACTATTCCAAATATAATGTTCAATTGATGTGACAAATAAATAACACAAGTTGTAAAGATAATGAAATACATACAAGTTCTAAAGATAACAAAATTACTGACACGTGTTAAATGCATTGTGATTTTAATGCATCAAACTGCTAACCTTAAGCTAGGATCAGTTGCACAGGGTGTAAAGAACCATCCTTGGGTGCAGCTATATCCACTGTAGATTATCTGGAATGAATAATATGAAATCAATTATATAATATAAATGCAACTACATTCACCGCTATGTATATATAATGAAGAAACAAGCAGAGCTCAGATGCAGGTAGTGAAGTGCACCTATGCTAAATGACATTGCAATACTAGGTTAAAGCTCTACGGTCAAACAACTTGTACAAGGAAAATTTTGTAATATCTGCCTCTAGATTTCTGTATGGATTCTACTTTAATGGTATAAAGGCAATTTCACCTAAAGCAGATCACAAGAGAACCACCATTATCATACCTTTCCTGGCTTTTAAGTTTCAGGTTAAGAAGATTTTAAAATTCATCCCCACATTTTTTATGCCTCAAATTACTCTGATAGAGCCTAATATCTATGGCTTTCACTATCATGGTTATACCCTCAACTTGATCCACTGAGACCGGCTTAGGTGACTTGATATTGAAGGATAAGATTCACAAAATGCTGGAAAAAAGTTTTGCCCCATCTGAGCTATCATGGTTATACTATTTTAGCTCTTGAAAACATCCTAAAATTATTCCCTATGGACTGTGGTTGTGTTCACCATCTTAGTCTTATGGTTGTGTCCAGCGTAACTGTAGTTCACTACAGTTGGCAGTTCTAAATTCCTCTGTTTGAACTCTAGCTGCTGGTTTAAATTTTAAATTATGTTTGTGGCATTGTACTAGGGTCGGTTCACTGATGACATAACAAGGTTTGATAATATTGTAACAAGGTCAGTCATTCACTTATTTTAATGCTCCCATTTGTAGCCTAAAAACAATAGTTGCATAATAGGATTTTGTTGTTTTCCTTACTGTAGTTCAGATTCGATTATTTAGATCCATATTTTATTTATTAGTTGTCAAGCATATGGTCACTGTGGCAAATAATCAGATATGACTGTTCCTTTTACGTACACTGTAGGAAAATCAATATTTGGCTCTTTTTTTTTTTTTTTTTTTGAAACAATCATTCAGAAGTCTATTTTTTATTTTAAAAAAAGGTTTCCAGGATTGGAGAATGAAACATTAGCACAATAAAAATTTATATTCCTTCACAACTTTCATGTGGGGGTAGATTGCAATTCTTTGAGCATGATGTTGCAAGTCTCATCCATTAATAGTTCCTACTGTAGTTCAAAAGCCAATTAATTAGCAAGCTAACAAGCAGAGGGCCAGTAAACGGGGCACCGCTGATTTTCCCATCTTTCTAGTGAGTAATGTGTAAAATTCTCTTGAAATATAGGGACCACAAACTAAAGATCTTCATTCAAAAGTTCGGAGAGCATTATAATATGAACTAATCCCATTCAACTAGCAGGACATTGAATTTCATAGAGCAATGAGAGAAAAAACAGCATCTATACCTCAAGAACATGACAGATTAGCACAAAGACATCATGAAATAGAATAGCATGCATCTATGTGCGCACAGAAAAATAAAGAAAGCATCTATGTTAGGCTTTTTTCAACGTAAAACTCAGTATGCAAACAAACATAAAATCTATGTTATAAATGCCAAGTTCCAAGTAATGCTGCAACAAGCTTGTATTTGAAGTTAAAAAAAAAATTACTATTAAGACAAATAACTTTAATGGCAATGAAGGCAGCTACAAATTTGAAATGAGAAAATGAAACTTCAATAAAATCTTCAGAATAGATATTCATCTGAGCTTCAATTTAACAAATTTGCAAGAAGACAAAACAACACCTTATTTGAAATTGGACCTCGTGCAAGATTTGGATTTTTATCACGTAAATGATGGAACCCATAAGCAACCTGAGCATCCATTCCTTCATCATGAAGTTAGAAAATTAATATACCTGAAATAAACACAAAGAAACTAGAAAAATACAGAAATGCAATGTTATGACTCAAACATGTCATGTTGAACAAGATAAACAAGATGCTCGAGTAAATAGCATTTTTACTCCATTCTTTTATTCAATCTTTAAATTATTACAGCAACAATGTTTCAGTTTAAACATAAGGTGCTAATCATGACACAACAACAACAATAACAAACATGTATTGAGCTTAAAAAGAGCATCCAAAACAAAACTGAAGATGAAGTCGTTGAATCCTAAATCTCCATTCACACCCAACCAGTATTGAGAGTATAGTGAGAGAAAACGAGAAAAATATATGAAAAGAGCATAAGAGAGAAAGAGAACTTAGGAAAAAATTATGGGATTTGATTGATTTAATAGTTCTTAGTACAATGATTTGTGCAACCTCATATCAACCTTTGACCCCATATTTATAAGTTTGGGTTAATACTTAGTACGCTATATAATTGGCTACATTTATATTTTTTCCTCCTTAAAATAAAATTAAATTAAAGATAAAAATAAAAACAATTCTCAGTCAAAAGATCTGTCTTCATAATAGGAGAGTGCTTGTAGTAGTATACAGGTAACCGACATATTTGTCTCTTAACTAGATGGAGTCTTTCATCTGACGAGTTGTGAGATTGACTAGTCAGGGCATCTTTGCGCGGTGAGTTACAAATTATTCTGACTTACACTCAACTTTTTTGGTATTCATCCATAGATTAGCTTAAATTTGGCCCTTAGGATATTCATCTATACAAAAGAGGAATAAGCATAATTTTATAATAAAATACAAAAGCGTATTCTAACTTCGCCCTGGTGCACATGAATATGACTAAAGCAAAAAAGGAAAATCTCCCAGTAATTTATGAATCATAAAACTATTCGTGACAGCTATGACATTGGGCAAAAAAAATATCATTGTTGTCAAGTTAACATTGATAAAAATTAGAAAATTAGACTAGATGATTGGTAAAACTAATAAGGATTGAGTCACAAATGATTATATTAAAGAAATTATGAAAGCAAGACCTATTGAATTCAAAGTGAATAATGGAAAGTATATTTAAAAAGCTTGAGCATAGCTGATAAAGAATGGAAGATGTGCAAACAAGCCATATAAAATTAACATGAAGAAATAAGTGCCAAATATAATTTGGTGATCGTAAAATGATTTGGACAATTTAAGCTAACATCTCACATAGCCCTTGATAGGCATTGGTAGAGCATTCATAAAGTCAGCTCCAAATACTTTGAATAAGGAGAATATTGATTAAAATAATTCATGACAATCCCAGGAAGTAACACATCACATGCAGATTTCACCTCTGCTATTAAACTTTTCACAAAGTTTCATTTCCTGCCAATATAATTGGCTTGAAAAAAGTCATAAAATGATTTTCATATGATCCCATAAAAATTAATGGTAAATCCTCACTATACAAATGCAATAAGTTCCCAACTGTTAAAAAAATGTTTCTAAATAAGTACTATGGACAACTCTTAAAGGTAAAAGGGAGGGAAAAAAATACCATAAACGGATCTGAAAGAATAAAAACAATGTATAGCTCGGAGATAAAAGCATTGACATCAAAAACTGACAAAAAATCATGCAGCAGTAAGAAATTTCAATACATGGAGTAACATGATGTCAGACAAGCAAATATCAGGCAACCCATGGTTAAACTAATGATGAAATAAAAAACAACTTAATAACGCATAAACTTCAATAAAATGTATTAATACACGGAGAAATCCTAAATGTATACTTACCAATACTAAAATAGTTATAAAAGACACCTTCAAAGCATGAAATCTTGTCTGGTAAATTACCATTGATATCGAATTCCTGTGGAAAAAAAAGTCATTAATTATCCGAAACAACATAAGATAACACTGAGAAATAAAGTAAAGCAGCGCAATAATAGGAACCATTGGTACTCCAACGTTACAGAATTTTGCGAAGAATACAGGGAAACAGGGAAACTTTCAATAAATCAAAAATGAGCAAAGTAAATAAAATTGATCAATCCAGTGTCTTAATATTTCATGGCAGCAAGTCTCTGGTACATGTTAAAATAAGCTCCCTTGCTTCGAATAAGAGAATGAAAACAAATAACTGCTTTCACAACCTGACTGAAGTTGGATTGCTCCCTATGCCTAAGAGAGTGAGGCAATTCTAATTTTTCCCCTTCCGGCATTGTGACTGTGACATGCCAACTGCAAGATAAAACTATGACAACCATCAGTTTATGTGAAAACAACTACAGACTACTCATGTAATAAAAATTTGGATTTGCAGGAATGTTTTCACATTTCTCCACCATTAATTTGCTCTCTCAAGTCTCGAAACAGAAAAGCAAGAGATATGATTAAAATAAAAACACATAAAAACTCAAGCAAAATTATATGCATGAACTTTCAACTGAAGATCCCACATAAGTATAAAACAGCTGCTTTCAAAACAAACCTAAACTAACCTGTGTTTTGCACTCCAATGTACCAAAGGACAAATACTATTACAAGACTGTAGAAACAAGCATTAAAACGTTGTTAACATGGCACATTAATATTTCCCATTTTCCCTAGCTTTAAAAGTTAAATGGTATATCATATTTACATTGATTCATGTCATGCCTGCAGTTCCCCAAAATAGATACAAAGCATATGTCGCAGAAAATGTTATAGCATCAAATTTTGGACAAGAGGCTGAATAATACTATCACATACGAAAGACTAAACTAAAAAGAAGAAATTGAAAACAAAATGTCACCTATCCAAACGACAAACAGGGCTGGTGGCCTTAAGAAGCGCGTTTTACAGCTGATCTCCAGGCGAATGGAAATGAACCGCCCTGCATTGAATAACAAAATCCAGATAACACCACCATTGGCGGACACAATCTCTAAACTTCATGCAGAGCAGCTCCTTACCCAACCAAAACTCCTAGAAAGGTCGTTCCCCGTACCAAGCGGAATAATAGCAGTCGGAGGAACTGGCTCTCTGTTCTGAGTATAAAGCTCTCCAAGACAACCCCTACAAACCATCACCTCCCGCGACCTGCGAACCAACAGGTCACAAAATTTTTGTAAACAATCCATGGACAATTTACTAAATTATTTTTTGCTTCAGATTGTCATTGTTATACATCAGAACAGCATACCATAACCCTCAACCTCTCTCGAGTAATCTTAGCAATTGCATCGCCGGATTCCGCCAATCTCTCAAGGCATAGCAACCCGTAGTGCACGAAATCGGAGGGTTTTACTTCAGATAGATCAAAAACCTACAGCAAAGAACATCCCACACTGTAAACAATTTCAAATCCTCAAAAAAAGGATCATATGCAGGAATCATCCAAAAAATAATGGATACCATGCTTTTCTACAACAAAAAAATGATAACGAAACCCAAAATAAGAGGGGGAAAACCGTAACCGTTAAAACAACCAAGTAGTTCAAAAACCCAGATCAAAGTTCCAATAAAACCAATCATTGAGAAAAATTCAAAGAAAACATCTTATCGTGCATGTGATCCCAAAACCCGCAAACTCCCATAAACTCCAAATCCAGAACCAAACTATTTTAAATCAAACGATAGAGAAGAGTCCCAACCTGGTTTTCCCCATAAGCTCTTGCAACCTAGCCATGAGTTCCTGTCGCCCCCACTACGTGAGTTTACAAAGACCACAACCGGCGCCTCCGGAGGCTCCACCACTGCTCTCTCAGCAGCCGCGTCGGAGTACTTCCTCGCCGCAACTACCGGGTCCCTAAACTTGATGGATTCCCGCAACGTCGCGGCCAGGTCCGCCGGGATCGATATCCTCCTCTTCAGCTCTTCCTAATCCACACGAAACTCCACCGCCGCCCCTCCTAAACCCTTCACCGCATCCAGGACGACGACCTCGTCGCCACTCTTGTCTCCACCATTTCTGCTGGTGTCGTCCTCTCCCTCTCTCTCTCTCTCTCTCTCTCTCTCGGTCTGTATGTTCGTTGATTCTTTGCTCTGCAACTCGGCTGCTGCCTTTATTTTTTTATTCTGCGACTCTGTATTGAGATGGAAACCTGGACGAAGGGGGGATGGGAGAAAGGGGGTGAGGGCGTTAAGACTAAAGATTGTGGGTTTTGACTGAAATGACGAGGCAACATCACTAAGATAGGTTTTCCTTTTTCGAATTTTGCTAGCGGGAAGGGTCACGACTGGAATTAATAAAATAAAAAATAAATAAATTGCGGAATTGGTTTTGTGGTCCCATAACTGGAATTAATCAGACCGCCTCAACGCCGACCAATCGCTATGGAATTAATGCGATCGTCTCAACAACAAACAATATGATTGTGCGGTTTACGCAATATTTAGCTTAATTATTTGAGTATCAGTTAATTTAATGGCTATAATGGCCCTTACCGTTCTTTCTTCTAAGGGATTTTACGTTCAAAGGCATATATTTAAATATTTATAATTTTTTAAGCTTTAATTAAAAATATTTTAAACTATCATTAAAATTTTAAGTTGAATTTCATCTGTATCAAATTAATAGATATTTTGCAACATTTCATGAACTGTGAGAGTTCATGTTTATTAATCTTAAGATTCATTCTATCAAAAATACCTTAGCCAGCTTTCGTACAAAAATAAAAATAAAAAAAAATGGAGGCCATCTCTCAGTGTCTAGTTGCTAATTACCCCTGAGGATTCAGGAATTGATGCCAAGCTTATATAATTATTACATTACTCTTTTTAGAAGATTAAATTTAATTAAAAGTAATTACTAGTGCCAGAACAAATATGTATATATTTTAACCTTTATTTAAATAAGATTAGAGAGTCATCTTAGATGGTATAATAATAATGTCCGATGACTAGAGAGTACATTAGATTCATTTATAAGAAAAGATAAGTGACCTAAAAAAGTTTATTAAAATGTATAAAAAAATGATCTTACTATAATTGAATATGACCCCACTTATGGATTAATATATGTTTATGTTGTTGTGAGCCAAATGCCTAAAAGGAAAGCGCGGATGTTTAAATTAAGTCAATGTATGGATTATATGAAGACATTATGATTAACGCAAAGAAAATAAACGAATGACAATAATAATAACATATCATTTATTCCAAATAGGTTGTAATGGCGTACCAATCATGTAACATCAACAATACAGAATCGATTTTCAATCAACAACAAGTTTTTTTTTTATTATTTATCTATGCTGAATTTATGTTTTTAGCATTCATGTATCTTTTTAAAGTCTTATTTATTAAATAATAAAAAGTAAAAATAATAAGGAAAATGTTTCATAATATTGAATATAATTAGGCAATGAAATGTTGGGAGATTTATGAATGTATGTTTAAACTTATTCTATTTTTAAAATTATTATGATTTAAAAAGTAACTATTAACTATATGTTTTAATATAGTTAAATTTTCATCTTAAAATTGCAAGTAGATGATTTATATATTTAGATAATTTGATATAAATATGCACAAGACATTAGATTTTTTACATAAAAATTTTAAAAGGAAGAAAATATATAAGAGCTTGTTCAGTTGAAAAAACTCTACTATTGTGAATAAAAGATTATAGAGGATACCCTTCTCATCATCATAAAGACTTTGATAAAGTTAATATAATATTATTTTAAATTAATTTAATTTATGATATTTTTAGTTGATTAATCAAATAAATAAATCCTAATCCAATTGCCTCCATAAAGTCCATCCCAACACTTTCATTTTTAGTTGATCATGACTCAAATATATTTTGATATGGGTCAATATAAGTTTTTGCTGATAATTTGACTTCTTTTTTTAGTATAAGATTTAAATTTAGATAATTAACTGTATAATATCACTAATTTTGAGCAATAAATCTCAGATAAAAACTTTGCCTTGAGATTTTAGGCAAAATTATTAATTATGAACGACAATCTATAGAGACAAAAATGTTTTAAAAATAGAAAGATAAAGTAATATTTTGTTCAAAAGTTTGCTTATTTAATTAATGTTCGAGCATCTCTTCTGACTCTAAAGATATTTGATTTGAATGAAAATTAATAACATATTTCTAAAAATGAGATGCTAAGTATATTTTTTTAATTTAAAAGATTATTAGATATATAAAATTAAAATTTTTAAATAGAGATAAATTTTATATTTACCATCTCCACATATTGTTTCTCCTATTTTGGATATGCTTAATATAAGTATAATAATTTAATAAAAAATAATTATTTTTTAATAAGAGAAAATGTCATCTTTGAAATAAAAAGATATGAACTTAGGAAGGAGTTGGTAGAAGTTTTTTTTATTTTTATCACAGGAGATTTAAATTTAAAGCATATATAGTAATCAGCAGGTTAAAAAAATCACAGTTCGGTGTTTGCTGTTCACTGAGCCTCGGGGATCGCATCGATCAATGTCAAGTTTGGCGACTGGTGACTGCCGCTTCCGGATAGAGAAAATTTTGGTCAGGATTTATTTGATCAGTGTATTTTATTGTAATTGAATTTAGCATGAACAGACTATTATTGTTCTAATTTCCAGTCGTGACCCTTCCCGCTAGCAAAATTCGAAAAGGAAAACCTATCTTAGTGATGTCATTTCAGTCAACAACCCACAATCTTTACTTAACGCCCTCACCCCCTTTCTCCCATCCCCCCTTCGTCCAGGTTTCCATCTCATTACAGAGTCGCAGAATAAAAAAATAAAGGCAGCAGCCGAGTTGCAGAGCAAAGAATCAACGAACATACAGACCGAGAGAGAGAGAGAGAGAGAGAGAGAGATGGGGGAGAGGACGACACCAGCAGAAATGGTGGAGACAAGAGTGGCGACGAGGTCGTCGATCCTGGATGCGGTGAAGGGTTTAGGAGGGGCGGCGGTGGGATTTCGTGTGGATTAGGAAGAGCTGAAGAGGAGGATATCGATCCCGGCGGACCTGGCCGCGACGTTGCGGGAATCCATCAAGTTTAGGGACCGGGTAGTTGCGGCGAGGAAGTACTCCGACGCGGCTGCTGAGAGAGCAGTGGTGGAGCCTCCGGAGGCGCCGGTTGTGGTCTTTGTAAACTCACGTAGTGGGGGGCGACACGGGCCGGAACTCATGGCTAGGTTGCAAGAGCTTATGGGGGAAAACCAGGTTGGGACTTCTCTATCGTTTGATTTAAAAATAGTTTGGTTCTGGATTTGGAGTTTATGGTGGAGTTTGCGGGTTTTTTGGGATCACATGCACGATAAGATGTTTTCTTTGAATTTTTCTCAATGATTGGTTTTATTGGAACTTTGATCTGGGTTTTTGAACTACTTGGTTGTTTTAACGGTTACGGTTTTCCCCCTCTTATTTTGGGTTTCGTTATCATTTTTTTTGTTGTAGAAAAGCATGGTATCCGTTATTTTTTGGATGATTCCTGCATATGATCCTTTTTTTTTGTTGAGGATTTGAAATTGTTTACAGTGTGGGATGTTCTTTGCTGCAGGTTTTTGATCTATCTGAAGTAAAACCCTCCGATTTCGTGCACTACGGGTTGCTACGCCTTGAGAGATTGGCGGAATCCGGCGATGCAATTGCTAAGATTACTCGAGAGAGGTTGAGGGTTATGGTATGCTGTTCTGATGTATAATAATGACAATCTGAAGCAAAAAATAATTTAGTAAATTGTCCATGGATTGTTTACAAAAATTTTGTGACCTGTTGGTTGGCAGGTCGCGGGAGGTGATGGTACAGTAGGTTGGGTATTAGGATGTCTTGGAGAGCTTTATACTCAGAACAGAGAGCCAGTTCCTCCGACTGCTATTATTCCGCTTGGTACGGGGAACGACCTTTCTAGGAGTTTTGGTTGGGTAAGGAGCTGCTCTGCATGAAGTTTAGAGATTGTGTCCGCCAATGGTGGTGTTATCTGGATTTTTGTTATTCAATGCAGGGCGGTTCATTTCCATTCGCCTGGAGATCAGCTGTAAAACGCGCGCTTCTTAAGGCAGCCACCGGCCCTGTTTGTCGTCTGGATAGGTGACATTTATCTTTAATTTCTACTTGTTAGTTTAGTCTTCATATGTGATAGTATTATTCAGCCTCTTGTCCCAAATTTGATGCTATAACATTTTTTTGTGACATATTAATGCTTTGCATCTATTTTGGGGACTGCTGGCATGACATGAATCTATGTAAATATGATATACCATTTAACTTTTAAAGCTAGGGAAAATGGGAAATATTAATGTGTGCCATGTTAACAACGTTTTAATGCTTGTTTCTACAGTCTTGTAATAGTATTTGTCCTTTGGTACATTGGAGTGCAAAAACACAGGTTAGTTTAGGTTTGTTTTGAAAGCAGCTGTTTTATACTTATGTGGGATCTTCAGTTGAAAGTTCATGCATATAATTTTGCTTGAGTTTTTATGTGTTTTTATTTTAATCATATCTCTTGCTTTTCTGTTTCGAGACTTGAGAGAGCAAATTAATGGTGGAGAAATGTGAAAACATTCCTGCAAATCCAAATTTTTATTACATGAGTAGTCTGTAGTTGTTTTCACATAAACTGATGGTTGTCATAGTTTTATCTTGCACTTGGCATGTCACAGTCACAATGCCGGAAGGGGAAAAATTAGAATTGCTTCACTCTCTTAGGCATCGGGAGCAATCCAACTTCAGTCAGGTTGTGAAAGCAGTTATTTGTTTTCATTCTCTTATTCGAAGCAAGGGAGCTTATTTTAACATGTACCAGAGACTTGCTGCCATGAAATATTAAGACACTAGATTGATCAATTTTATTTACTTTGCTCATTTTGATTTATTGAAAGTTTCCCTGTTTCCCTGTATTCTTCGCAAAATTCTGTAACGTTGGAGTACCAATGGTTCCTATTATTGCGCTGCTTTACTTTATTTCTCAGTGTTATCTTATGTTGTTTCGGATAATTAATGATTTTTTTTCCACAGGAATTCGATATCAATGGTAATTTACCAGACAAGATTTCATGCTTTGAAGGTGTCTTTTATAACTATTTTAGTATTGGTAAGTATACATTTAGGATTTCTCCTGTGTATTAATACATTTTTATTGAAGTTTATGCGTTATTAAGTTGTTTTTTTATTTCATCATTAGTTTAACCATGGGTTGCCTGATATTTGCTTGTCTGACATCATGTTACTCCATGTATTGAAATTTCTTACTGCTGCATGATTTTTTGTCAGTTTTTGATGCCAATGCTTTTATCTCCGAGCTATACATTGTTTTTATTCTTTCAGATCCGTTTATGGTATTTTTTTCCCCCTTTTACCTTTAAGAGTTGTCCATAGTACTTATTTAGAAACATTTTTTTAACAGTTGGGAACTTATTGCATTTGTATAGTAAGGATTTACCATTAATTTTTATGGGATCATATGAAAATCATTTTATGACTTTTTTCAAGCCAATTATATTGGCAGGAAATGAAACTTTGTGAAAAGTTTAATAGCAGAGGTGAAATCTGCATGTGATGTGTTACTTCCTGGGATTGTCATGAATTATTTTAATCAATATTCTCCTTATTCAAAGTATTTGAGCTGACTTTATGAATGCTCTACCAATGCCTATCAAGGGCTATGTGAGATGTTAGCTTAAATTGTCCAAATCATTTTACGATCACCAAATTATATTTGGCACTTATTTCTTCATGTTAATTTTATATGGCTTGTTTGCACATCTTCCATTCTTTATCAGCTATGCTCAAGCTTTTTAAATATGCTTTCCATTATTCACTTTGAATTCAATAGGTCTTGCTTTCATAATTTCTTTAATATAATCATTTGTGACTCAATCCTTATTAGTTTTACCAATCATCTAGTCTAATTTTCTAATTTTATCAATGTTAACTTGACAACAATGATTTTTTTTTGCCCAATGTCATAGCTCACTAATAGTTTTATGATTCATAAATTATCGGAGATTTTCCTTTTTTGCTTTAGTCATATTCATGTGCACCGGTGAAGTTAGAATACATTTTGTATTTTATTATAAAATTATGCTTATTCCTCTTTTATATAGATGAATATCCTAAGGGCCAAATTTAAGCTAATGCTGTATGGATGAATACCAAAAAAGTTGAGTGTAAGTCAGAATAATTTGTAACTCACCGCACAAAGATGCCCTGACTAGTCAATCTCACAACTCGTCATATGAAAGACTCCATCTAGTTAAGAGACAAATATGTCGGCTACCTGTATACTACTACAAGCACTCTCCTATTATGAAGAAAGATCTTTTGGCTGAGAATTGTTTTTATTTTTATCTTTAATTTAATTTTATTTTAAGGAGGAAAAAATGTAAATGTAGCCAATTATATAGCGTACTAAGTATTAACCCAAACTTATAAATATGGGGGTCAAAGGTTGATATGAGGTTGCACAAATCATTGTACTAAGAACTATTAAATCAATCAAATCCCATAATTTCTTCCTAAGTTCTCTTTCTCTCTTATGCTCTTTTCATATATTTTTTCTCGTTTTCTCTCACTATACTCTCAATACTGGTTGGGTGTGAATGGGGATTTAGGATTCAACGACTTCATCTTCAGTTTTGTTTTGGATGCTCTTTTTAAGCTCAATACATGTTTGTTATTGTTGTTGTTGTGTCACGAGTAGCACCTTATGTTTAAACTGAAACATTGTTGCTGTAATAGTTTAAAGATTGAATAAAAGAATGGAGTAAAAATGCTATTTACTCGAGCATCTTGTTTATCTTGTTCAACATGACATGTTTGAGTCATAACATTGCATTTCTGTATTTTTCTAGTTTCTTTGTGTTTATTTCAGGTATATTAATTTTCTAACTTCATGATGAAGGAATGGATGCTCAGGTTGCTTATGGGTTCCATCATTTACGTGATAAAATCCAAATCTTGCACGAGGTCCAATTTCAAATAAGGTGTTGTTTTGTCTTCTTGCAAATTTGTTAAATTGAAGCTCAGATGAATATCTATTCTGAAGATTTTATTGAAGTTTCGTTTTCTCATTTCGAATTTGTAGCTGCCTTCATTGCCATTAAAGTTATTTGTCTTAACAGTAATTTTTTTTTTTAACTTCAAATACAAGCTTGTTGCAGCATTACTTGGAACTTGGCATTTATATCATAGATTTTATGTTTGTTTGCATACTGAGTTTTACGTTGAAAAAAGCCTAACATAGATGCTTTCTTTATTTTTCTGTGCGCACATAGATGCATGCTATTCTATTTCATGATGTCTTTGTGCTAATCTGTCATGTTCTTGAGGTATAGATATGTTTTCTCTCATTGCTCTATGAAATTCAATGTCCTGCTAGTTGAATGGGATTAGTTCATATTATAATGCTCTCCGAACTTTTGAATGAAGATCTTTAGTTTGTGGTCCCTATATTTCAAGAGAATTTTACACATTACTCACTAGAAACATGGGAAAATCAGCGGTGCCCCCTTTACTGGCCCTATGCTTGTTAGCTTGCTAATTAATTGGCTTTTGAACTACAGTAGGAACCATTAATGGATGAGACTTGCAACATCATGCTCAAAGAATTGCAATCTACCCACACATGAAAGTTGTGAAGGAATATAAATTTTTATTGTGCTAATGTTTCATTCTCCAATCCTGGAAACCTTTTTTTAAAATAAAAAATAGACTTCTGAATGATTGTTTCAAAAAAAAAAAAAAAAAAAAAGAGCCAAAACTTGATTTTCCTACAGTGTACGTAAAAGGAACAGTCATATCTGATTATTTGCCACAGTGACCATATGCTTGACAACTAATAAATAAAATATGGATCTAAATAATCAAATCTGAACTACAATAAGGAAAGCAACAAAATCCTATTCTGTAGCTATTGTTTTTAGCCTACAAATGGGTGCAGTAAAATAAGTGAATGACTGACCTTGTTACAATATTATCAGACCTTGTTATGTCATCAGTGAACCGACCCTAGTACAATGCCACAAACATAATTTAAAATTTAAACCAGCAGCTAGAGTTCAAACAGAGGAATGTAGAACTGCCAACTGTAGTGAACTACAGTTACGCTGGACACAACCATAAGACTAAGATGGTGAACACAACCACAGTCCATAGGGAATAATTTTAGGATGTTTTCAAGAGCTAAAATAGTATAACCATGATAGCTCAGATGGGGCAAAACTTTTTTCCAGCATTTTGTGAATCTTATCCTTCAATATCAAGTCACCTAAGCCGGTCTCAATGAATCAAGTTGAGGGTATAACCATGATAGTGAAAGCCATAGATATTAGGCTCTATCAGAGTAATTTGAGGCATAAAAAATGTGGGGATGAATTTTAAAATCTTCTTAACCTGAAACTTAAAAGCCAGGAAAGGTATGATAATGGTGGTTCTGTTGCGATCTGCTTTCGGTGAAATTGCCTTTATACCATTAAAGTAGAATCCATACAGAAATCTAGAGGCAGATATTACAAAATTTTCCTTGTACAAGTTGTTTGACCGTAGAGCTTTAACCTAGTATTGCAATGTCATTTAGCATAGGTGCACTTCACTACCTGCATCTGAGCTCTGCTTGTTTCTTCATTATATATATATATAGAGGTGAATGTAGTTGCATTTATATTATATAATTGATTTCATTCTTTCATTCCAGATAATCTACAGTGGATATAGCTGCACCCAAGGATGGTTCTTTACACCCTGTGCAACTGATCCTAGCTTGTTAGCAGTTTGATGCATTAAAATCACAATGCATTTAACACGTGTCAGTAATTTTGTTATCTTTAGAACTTGTATGTATTTCATTATCTTTACAACTTGTGTTATTTATTTGTCACATCAATTGAACATTAATTATATTTGGAATAGTCGAATGATTTGCTTGAAAGTTGAAACATATTATTGGAGTTTTGTTTATTATAATCTGGGAATTGTTTGTCAAAGTGGATTAATGAAATCAAATATAACCAAAAGTTCAACATTCATTTTTAAGGCTAAAGTTTTTCTCCCAAGCATGTTGATAGAGAACTGTCTTGAACACATTATGGTTAGGTATCTAAAGATCTTGAATCACAGGTCATGCTTTGGGAGGTCTTTTTTAGATTTATGTGAAAAATAGGAGGTCTTTTTTAGATTTATGTGAAAAATAGGAATGTGATAGAACCTGAAGTTACAATTGAGTTCCAAATTTTATCCAAAATAATTGCATTTAAAATAAATTAAGTCTACATTTATGGCATTCGTCTCATTCTTTTGAGAACACCCAACAGAACCTAGAGGCATTTGACTCTTGAATTTCAACTGAAGATCAGATAATTTGAGGCATATTTTAGGCACTTTGTTTGTTTATGTTCTTTAAGCCGTTGCTGTCCTGTCTTTATGCATGCCTAATATCTGCAGTTATGCAAATTTACTGATGGATGACAATTTTGAACATATTTATTCAGGGGACTAAGGAACATTTTACGTATTTTTGTGAAAAAAGTAAATTGTTCAGAATGGGAGCCAATTACAGTTCCCAAAGGGTAAGATATCAACTTCATTTTAAATCTGATTTTGGATAGATGATGTTTCTTGCTTGTGGTTATTGTTATACAATTTCTTTGATAATCTGCTTTTTTCACAAGTAAAAAATGAGTTGGTCTAGTGTCATATGTCTTTGGTTTGGCAATTGTTTCCAGACTTATGTTTTTCTTTTTTTTGTTTAGTTATTCTTAGACTTGGTGTTTGGCTGCAGTGTTAGGTCAATAGTTTGTTTAAATCTTCACAACTATGGAAGTGGAAGGAATCCTGTCCAAAGCCTGAATATCTTGAAAAGGTGCATAAACTCTACATGTACCAGTGCATTTACAGGGGTGATTATTTCGTTTTGCTATATCAATACTACTACCTGTGATATGCCTAGCAATTATATTTGCATTTAAACTTTAATAATAAACTTTTATCAGAGGTTTATTTTAATTTTGCTCAGAAAGCCCTGTCAAATATGCATAAGTGGTTAACGTGAAATTGACTGCCTTATATTTGATAAGATGCACGAGTGGTTGAAGTCATGTATTTGTTAATTCCTCAGCTTAAGCATATGCACGTTTCATGTCTTTCCCTCCCGCAAAACTGTTATAAAAATTCATATAAGTTCTATTAGTTGTTAATATCAGTTGACAAAGTGCATCATTTATTCTTTACTTGCCATTGTTCTTAACAGAGAGGTTTTGTTGAAGCCCATTTGGATGATGGCCTGCTTGAAGGCCTGAAGCAAGGTTGGCATGCTTCTGTCGTGATGGTTGAGCTTATAACTGCTAAGCACATAGCTCAGGTACTTTAATTATGATTTTCTCATACTTCCGAAGTTTCTAATGTAAGCTGAACATTGATGAAATTCAGCTTTGCTGCTATAAGGTTTCCACATGCCTTAACCTACCATTTTCCACTTTGGGAAGCCCTTTTTAAATTTCCTTTTTTATATAGACAGTTGTTACCACGTTAAACTTTTGTTGTGATGCATTCTCATTACCTGTGCTCTATAATCATAATTGATTTAGTACTTAATATTACATATTTTACTTTGTTATTTGTGATATATTGTATTTTGAATTGCTTAAAAGAATGAACTTGTAAGGTTTTTAAAGCCCCTGTTATCATCACCAACAACATTATCTCAATTGGTTAGGGCTGACTTCATGAATTATCATTTAGCATTTCTTATTGTTGAGGGTCAACAACAACAACAACAACAACAACAACAAGCCTTTATCCTACTAAGTGGGGTCGTCTACATGAATCCTTTGTCTCCATTGTGTCCTATTATGTGTCAAATCATTTAATTCAAGTATACTAAGATCATTTTTATACATCTAAGTCTTTACGTACCTCTACCTTTCTTAACATAAGTAAATCTAATGCATCTATTCTCCTATCATCTGACGGTCGACGCTTATGTGGTCAAACCATGTGACTCTCTAATCTTATCGCCATTGGAGCTACTCAACTTTTTAACATACTATTTTTTATCTCTAAGAGTAAAGCCACTCATCCACCTAAGCAACCTCATCTCAGAACACTTAGTTTTATTTTTTATTGGCCAACATGCATAAGACATTGCAGGTGTCTAACCACCATCTTATAAAATTTTTCCTTAAGTTTAAGTGAAATTTTTCTATCACATAATAGTCAGGATGCATTCCTCCACCCCATCCAACTTGAATTCTACTAATAACATCTCCATCTATTTCACCACTATTTTGAACAATAGAGCCTAAATATCAAGATAGTCGCAAAAGATATTTGTTAGATTAGGAAAATATCAAGATGGGAAAGCAATTGATATTTAATGATTGATGTATATGATTTTTTCTTCAAGTAGTATATTCATTCTTTTTTTTAAAAAGATGATTTCCTTAGTGAATAATACATATGGAAGAATTTTTTTTTTTCTAACATGGTATTATGGTAGGGATTACCTAACCCTAGTTGCCTTTTTTGTAATTTGGGCACATCACACACTTGTGTCTAAGATCTTCTTGTTCTCTAATTGTCCCATAACATCGAGCCACCTGGTGGCTTGACACTCCATCCCACCCTATTGCTTCACATTCAGATTTTATCTTGATTTTGTATCCGTGGTCCGCTACGGCTCAAGCTTGTGAATCAAGCTCACAAATTTTGGTTCTCGCTATTATTGCAAGCATTGTCCACATTGTATCTTCTGTTGTTACTTCCATGCTCACTATGTCATGTCTGATCGTTAGAGAACATATCTCTTACATCAGCAATCACTCAGCTCAGATCTATGATTGCTTAAAATCCCTTTTTTTACTTAGTAGTCTTCTTTGATGGCTTCTTATTCTCCTTAAGATTAAATTTTGACCCACATTTGTTGCATTTATTAATGTTATCAACCATATTTGTGTCTAAGGAATTTTGTTTTCTCTTGGGATCTAATGAAAAATTGAAAGATCTCAATTCTCTAACTCCCAATGCACGAACACCATCAAATAGATCAATGATAAATTTTCAATTATATTGTTCTCACATGGATACTAAATGGCCTTGAATCCACCATTGCACTATTGTCATGCTTACTATGAAATGTGATATATTCTTCATTCCACATAATTTTAGTTTAACATCTTTAAGTCTATTCTCTCTACTTTGAACTTTTTTCTTTGAAGCAAGGTAATAAATCTATTATGGAATGTATGAACTTATTCAACATTGTCTATCGAATTACAAGAACAGAACAAGTAGCAACATTATCTCATTTAGAAGAAAGGCAAGGTGTACGAAGCTAATGCTAAAAACATATTGTTCTATTTGTTGCTTTGAGTGATCAAAAGATGATCTATTTTGGGATCCTATTTTTTAATTTAAAAAAAATTTAAAAATAGATCATTTTTTAATTTAGGCTTCGGCTACCTAGAAGCAAGTGTGTTGCTCTAGATGGGAGAGGCACCACCAGAGGGAGATTTAGGAGCCTACCAAAAACCAGAACAATGGTTTCCCTGAGAGGTGTGAAATTGCTTGGGGTGTGGAAGTCGGTCGGCCAGCTCGGAGTTGTGAGATGCAATGATGTGGTGATATTAGGGCAAAGTAGTGGAAGATTAGGGCGCTGGAAGAGATAGACGGACTAAGAAGTAGGAACAGACTCATGGGTAAAAAAATCTAGCAAGTGCTTGGATATATGGGCCGGAGTGGATGTGAATCAAGACTTGATAGATACGGATTTGGGCACAAAGATAAGCAGTGTCATAACAGGTTGGATTCAATAAAATGGGGAGGTTTTAATTGTTTAATTTATTAATATTAATCAACCTGGCTTGATGAGCTCTCGAGTCAAGTCAGATCAAGCTTGAGCTTAAACTTACAACTCTATAAACTTGGCCCGTGAGCTCGTTAATGAGTCAAGTTCGAGCTGGCTCGGCTCACTTTCATCCCCAATCATCATGTCAAGGCATGGTTGCGGTGGTATTCATAATTGTGACTGCAAGTTTTTCAAACTGGTTAGCATCTTCAAAGGACAATTTGATTTGATTTTTATTTGGAAAAGTTTGGCTTTCTCTAGTAGCTCAACGTGTTTCAAACACTGGTCATGTTCTGACCAACCACTCTAGCACTCCTTCAAGTTCAAGTAACGTTTCCTATGTGGAATGTGGCTACCTTCTATAGCACTTATTCATTTCAACTTCTCGTATTACTAATTTTGTATGCCTAGAGTTTTAGATCTTAGTACTTTTTGCTATATGATAGGTAACTTATAATTATTATTTTTATTATGACATTTGTTTTCCCTGCTATTTGTTGATATTGATCTTTGGAATATGATCTGTCCATCCCTTCTTAATAACGTTTGTCAATATTTTGCATGTTCTATAATTTCTTGTTAACTTTGTGTCTATAAGTATCTTGCCAAATCTTATAACTACTATTTGAAAATCTTTTATTAACTTTATTTTGCTTTTAGGATCCCAATATAAACAAGACAATTGGCGGAGGTGTTGAAGTTAAAAGTTTTTACTATCTAATTATTGTCATTTCAATTATCTTATCCTTTATTTCCTTTTATTAGTGGCATTATCATATGGGTCACCCTTCACCTTACCATGGTTTAGGCTTTACTAATGCACCATCATTTGTTTTAAAATTTGTTAATATGATAAACATTATCATGATTTCTATTTCCTATGATTTTTTTTTTCATGTAGAGGTGCATTTTGGCACTTACCATCATTTGTTTTAAATTTTGTGAATATGATAAACATTATTGTGATTCCTATTTCTTATCATTTTTTTTTTTCATGTGGTGGAACATTTTGGCACATTCAGATATGATCAAGTTTTCTATGCTTGTTTTGATTTTTTTTTTAATTTTTTTTCTTCATTCATAACCACTTCAGGATTACTTGGATGTACTTATTGTTGAATTATTAGTTAAAAGTTTTCTATGCATTCAAACTATTTTATCAATATAATTAAAATTATAAATTTTTATTGAAATTAAAACATTTTGTGCAGAGAAATCTCTTGGATATACTAATAACACTTCATACTATACTATACTGTATTGTAATGTCTACTATAGTATAGTATAGTATATATTATAATAGTATATAGTGTAGTATATAGTATAAGTAATGTATAGTATAGTATTATTATACTACACTATCACAATATAGTGTATAGTATAGTATTATGTGTATAGTATAGTATAGTAGTGTATACACATATATATTATATACTACTTATACACTTATGTATGTATAGTGTAGTATAATACTATATACTATACTATACTATTGTACTACAATATTACACATTTGTGTACTATACTATATATAAAATGGGAGGCATCAACAGATGGCTCAACACTAATTTCCCGTGAGGTCACCCATCATAAGTATTGTTCTCGCATGCTTAATCAAGATTATCTGGATCTGTGCTGTGCGGTCGCTACCGGAGATTTGCTACAAATTGTCGATGCGTAACCCGTCCGCCGCAGAAGGTTTCAACTAAAAATGAGAGATACGGTTCGCTGATACGCCTACAAGATCGCACCCGCGGAGATCTTTTCTGGATTAATTAAAATTAATCGTAAGATCGTTTTGAAGTTATGGCGATTTCCGTATAGTATATGTAGTGCTTATAACTATAGTATTGTACTACATATATACTATATACTAGTATATACACTATAGTAATAAGCACATTACATACTATGTAGTATTGTGTAGTATAGTGTAATAGACTATATTATACTAGTATAATGTTATATTATATGTAGTGTAGTACAATATATAATACTACATAGATATTGTATTATACTACATATGTAGTATGTATAAAATTGTGTAATACATAGAATTGTGTATAAAGTATACCATATACCATTACACCACATAGTTTGATTGTATCAGTGCTTAGTAATAATACCACTCTATATAGTATATACTATATGACACTATATAGTTCTTATTATATCGTACAATATATCAACACTCACAATAACTAATTAAAGATATACACTATATATATGTTATACAATATGAAAGTAGTTATTATCAATTGTATATATAATATACCATATATATACTATCTTACCACACATTTCATATAATACCACATAACAATCAGATTGTAGTATTTGTACACTAATCGTATACCATACCATAACATATATTTGTGTATACCATACCATATGTTTGCACCAAACCATATAATATATACCATATACCACACATAAATATGCAGAACATAAAGATATTAGGTAAGCAACGTATAGCATAGAGCATAATATAAAGTATATACTGTTAGTGATCATAACGTTGTGGTGTTAGTATTATGCAAGATACCATATTAAGAGTGGTAGTAGCATAGACAAGAGAGGAGGATGTAGGTATATATGTTAAGATAGCAGCAGCATACAGTATAAAGTACAGAGATACATATAATATATAGATATATAGTAATGGTAGTGCACCATACATACAATAACCATAAGTTATCTAATACCAGTGTAATACCATGTAATATACACACATCAATATATTTTTACATATCGTTGTAGTAGTGTTAGTATTACTAGATATACCAGTAGTATGCGTTTTAGTATCAGTGCGTAAGTAGTGCAAAGTTTTACTTATATAAATTGTAGCAGTGCACTATACTATACTATATAGTATACTATAATTCCTATACTATACACTATACAATTGACAATACTATTACTATATGCAAACTAAACAAACTAATATGTAGTGTATTATTACTATACTAATACTACAATAGTATTAGTATGTAGTGTATAATAGTGTTAGTATGTAGTATTTTATATATTGTAGTATTAGTATGTAGCAAAGATAGCATATACACATTATGGTAGTATAGATAATAATATACATAATGCACCATAGTACAAGTGTAGTAGTATATAGTTGCACCATATAATATTGCAGTAGTATTGTGTGGTAAGCAAGTATTACATACCATAATATACCATACCATACAATGCCTATTAATATATATTGGTATATATGCATACATGTAGTGTGTAGTATATACCATATACATATCATTATTACACACACCATATACTTAACTCCATAAACCATATACAATAATCATACATATATAATATACTATGTGTAGTATACCACTACTAATTACACTATACTATATATACTATATAGTACATAATATAGTATATAGTATAATATATACATACTATATATAGTATATATATACACTACATATACAATATTACATGACATATAATATACACTACACTGTACTACAATATACATGACATATATGTCATGTATAGTATATACTAGTGTATAGTGTATATACTGCATATTATATAGTGTATATCCCACATAAGTATAAAACAGCTGCTTTCAAAACAAACCTAAACTAACCTGTCTTTTTGCACTCCAATGTACCAAAGGACAAATACTATTATAAGACTGTAGAAACAAGCATTAAAACGTTGTTAACATGGCACACATTAATATTTCCCATCGTGTCATTACAAGTAGATGATTCATGTAATCACATTTGTATAGTTCTTAAAGGAATTAACATTCAAGCTGCATTTAAAAGATTCAAACTGAAAGAAAAATCAGTTAAATTGATTCATAAATGATTTATTTATATGTACATTCTAGGTCAAAATCGTTAAATTGATTCATGAGTAACAAATAAAGTAAATTTCAATGGGTCAATTTCAAATCAAATTCAAATTGGGGGAGTCAAAATCGGGTTAGAGGGTCAACCTATATAAGCACATTGTATAGTATAGTATACAATGTATATAATGTACCATAAGAGTGGTGTAGTATATCGTTGTATATATAATTGTGTAGTATATAATGTATATTGTGTAGTATGTAGTGTTATACACTATATAATATTACATTATACTATACTATACTATACTATTATAGTAGTACATACACTACGTAATAGTATATAGTATAGTATAGTATGTAGTGTATATATTATATGTATACTACTGTATAGTATACTATATTGTACTACATACTATACTATATACTATGTAGTGTATTGTAATAGTACACTATACTATAATAGTAATGTCTACTATATACTACACTTTATTTCTATGTAGTATAGTACACTACTATATACTATACTATACTATATTATACTATACATACATACTACTTATATATACATAGTATAGTGTATATATAAGTGTATCGTACACTTATATAGTAGTGTATAGTATAATATTGTGTATACATGACATACACTATTATACTATATTAATGTATACACTACATACATTATGTAATGTATATATAGTACATTATACACTACATTATATGTGTATATACTATTATACACTATATACTACATAAGCATAGTATAAATGTGAAGATGTATTGTAGTATAAAAGATAAAGTGTAAAAGATATAACATAACATAATACCAAATAATCAACACCATAATAACATATAAGATGATGGTGGTTGGTATGTTACACCATCCCACAATAATTATATTAATGTAGATAACATATATACACTAACCCGTTATTAATATATCAAGATATATTATTATACCATACCACATATATACATAAAGATTGTGTATGGTTTATATATGGTGTATGTATACCATATATAGATGCATAATATATTAAAGACCACACCATAATAATGCATATAATGTTTAGTATAACACTACTATACTATAGTAATGTATATAGTATGCTAGTAATAGTATAGTGTGTAGTGTATATACTACATACTAGTAATAGTATAATATATTATAGTGTATTGTATATTGCACTACATATAATATACATTGTACTACACTACAATATACTTTACTATTATTTATTCAATACGTAGTATACACACCACAACAATACCAAACACACCACCAACAATGTATGTACAAGATGTGTAGTGTATATATACATCTAGTATCAAGATAAGATATTATGTTGTATCGGTATAAAATTACATAAGGTATCACTGCCACACCACACATACTACATATTACCATTACTATATACTACATAATATATGCAACACACAATAATACATATATACATAGATGTTTGTACATACCACAATATCATTAACACACCATACCGCTAACATACCATACACCATACCATATTATATGCGTATATACACCATACCATAATTATACTACATACCATGTGCAGTATATCCTCAATCATACCACACTATACCAATAACTACCATACCATGTGTAGTTTATACTTAATACCACCATACCATATTAGATATTATATATATGTACATCACACCATACCATATATATAATATGTGTAGTATATATACCATTAATAATACACCATAATATACAATACACATATATGTAAAAGTGTAATGTAGTATATGTGTATGTATATGGTATAGCATAGATGCAGTATATGTAATAGCAATAGTTTAAGTGCAGTAAAGTGTACAGTATGTACCACCAAATACAAAAGATACCCATACACCATTAATCGGTATCATAATAAATACACATACAATGGCACATATATATAGCACAGAAAGTGTTATAATAGATAAGTGTATCAGAGCATTACACATATAATACACAATACCATTACACCACACATATATATTACTATATACCTTATACCATACAATACTATAATCAGAATATAATACATCCAACATATTTATGTTAATATATTATGTGTTTATACCACGCGACTACATTATACTTGTACACAAGACCACACCATACCCATACATATTATATGTGGCAGAAGATATAATACTACTAGAATATTAACTTTACCATATACACCATACCATTACAGTATAAATGCAGTAGCAGTATAGTAAAGCTAGTGTTATATAGTACAAGATATGTAATAAAGTACTAGCAATAATAACCTCATATATACATCGACTATCATCCAATATATTATATAATATTGTATGTTATTATATTATATGTTATGTATGTATGCCATATACATAATATACATATATCTTATATATATGCATATAATTATATATACTACACCATACTATTCTATATATATGTGTATATAACACCCACCCAATTGCCATTATCATACCTTTATTATTACGTAATACGTATATATTATATAGTGTATAATATTATATATGCTATATCCATTGTACATATTATATCATACTATGTATATACTAATGTATATTGTATTTTAATCAATACACCATACCATATGGTAGCAAGATACCATAATACATAAGTATGTATAAGATGTACTCTATATATATAGCAAGAAGATTGCAATAAGATATGCAGCCAGTGGCATATAGGCATAACATATAATATGCCGTCAACACCATGCATACAGAAGATACCATATAGGTATAGCGCAGATACAACGCATACATCAGGTGTAGCGTGCGTGAGTATGCCAGAACAGATATCCCAACGCCAATAATAGTAGTGTATACATCAGTGCTTATATACCCATATAAGATAATATATAGTATACATATGTAACTGAACCATGCAAAGATAGTGAGTGAAGTGTATAGATAATGCAAAAAGTGCGCATAATAATAACAATACATTACAACGCTTATATACCATACCATATATACAAATTATATATGGTTAACTCAATACCACATACTTGTGCAGTAATGCAGATATGTAAGATAATGTCATATACCATATTTACACCATACCACATATAATATAATTATACACCACGCCATACCATACACCATACCATCTACCATATTATACATACCACAAGAACACATATATTTCGGTGGGTATCGCATATTACATATATGTATGCAATAACCATACCATAACATACCACTATATGTGTAGTTTATTATATACCAATACATATATATAAGTATTAAGATATATACAATACACTACACCATAGTCAGCATCAGGCGTATACGTCAGCAGAGAGGTGTAGAATACAGCGTAAGTGCATATACAGTGTAATAATAGTAACCATATATGTAGACGTAGTGCACACAACGTATAATATA
Organism: Cymbidium sinense; assembly: GCA_021442155.1. Taxonomy (NCBI): domain Eukaryota; kingdom Viridiplantae; phylum Streptophyta; class Magnoliopsida; order Asparagales; family Orchidaceae; genus Cymbidium; species Cymbidium sinense. Next base: position 86,022 of record JAKCPB010000139.1, read on the forward strand.
TGGATACACAACAACAATATAGATAATAATTCTATATACAAGCACAGGTTAAGATTGTAAGTGTGCAGTGCACATATGACCATATAGTGCACCTCAACCATACCATACATGTACTCTTACGCATGCCGTATGCATAAAGCAATAGCATTATTGCGTAGTATATAAGTACCAACAGTGTATCTAATACCATTATACACCATATATAATATACGTAGCATAACACCACAATAGAATACATAATACACCATAATATACCATACACTATCAGAAGTAATATGTTTAGTATTGTGCAGCGCATAGCAGTATGTATATGCATGTGCATACTCTTTACCATATACATTAATATACACCATACCATCATTACAATAATAATTATACTTTGTATACTATACTATATTGCGTAGAATAGTATATACACATACACTACACTAATAATAACACTACTAGTGTAGTATAATAGTAGTAGTATATACACTACACATAATACTAAAGTGTAGTATATATACTATAGTATAAACTACACTATACATTACACTACACTATACTATTATATATACTAGTGTAGTTTATAGTGTAGTATAGTGTATTACACTACTATATACTATATTATACTTTACTATACATATATGTAGTATAGAATAGTACACTACACATTATAGTGTAGTATATATACTGTAGTATATACTACACTATATTACACTACACTATACTATTATATATACTAGTGTAGTATATAGTGTAGTATAGTATACTACACTACTATATACTATATTAGAGAGAACAATTAGAGAGAACAAGAAGATCTTAGACACAAGTGTGTGATGTGCCCAAATTACAAAAAAAGGCAACTAGGGTTAGGTAACCCCTACCATAATACCATGTTAGAAAAAAAAATCTTCCATATGTATTATTCACTAAAGAAATCTTCTTTTTTTAAAAAATAATGAATATACTACTTTAAGAAAAAATCATATACATCAATCATAAATATCAATTGCTTTCCCATCTTGATATTTTCCTAATCTAACAAATATCTTTTGCGACTATCTTGATATTTAGGCTCTATTGTTTAAAATAGTGGTGAAATAGATGGAGATGTTATTAGTAGAATTCAAGTTGGATGGCTGAAGTGGAGGAATGCATCTGGCCTATTGTGTGATAGAAAAGTTTCACTTAAATATACTATATTAGTATTGTATAATATACAATACACTATAATATACTATATTAGTATATAACACTAATACATAATATTATACTATATTATACACTACTATACATTATATATAATATACTATAGTACAATACAATATACTACACACAATACAATGCATACATACACCATACAAGACAACATAGATCAGTATAGTAGTTAGTATATAGTAATAGTATATATTATAGTGTATATAGTATTATGTATTGAATATAATTATATACCAAAACACCATAATATAGTAACACTATAATATAATATAGATATAGCGTATGTGGTATAACACCATTAATGTACGTAATGCATATATATTGATGTACATATGTATATGTAGCATAGCATGTCAAATACATATAACGCACCATAGTAGTACAGTATATACGTTGTATATAACATTATGTAGTAGCATACAATAATGGTAGTAAGTAGTAATATTATAATATACCACCACACTCATATTAATGTTTTATAATATATTATGAAGTATACATAGTGTGTGTGAGGTACACAATATATACTATTACATATACTCATACTACATTACACTATACTATATACATACTATGTGTAGTATATACTACACACTACACTACACTATACTATATATACTATATAGTACATAATATAGTATATAGTATAATATATACATACTATATATATGTATATATATACACTACATATACAATATTACATGACATATGTCATGTATATAGTATATACTAGATATAGATATATCGCATACTATATAAATGTATATCCCACATAAGTAAAAAACAAGCTTTCAAAACAAACCTAAACTAACCTGCCTTTTTTGCACCCAATGTACCAAAGGACAAATACTATTATAAGACTGTAGAAACAAGCATTAAAACGTTGTTAACATGGCACACATTAATATTTCCCATCGTGTCATTACAAGTAGATGATTCATGTAATCACATTTGTATAGTTCTTAAAGGAATTAACATTCAAGCTGCATTTAAAAGATTCAAACTGAAAGAAAAATCAGGTTAAATTCGGATTCATAAATGATTTATTTATATGTACATTCTAGGTCAAAATCAGGTTAAATTCGGATTCATGAGTAACAAATAAAGTAAATTTCGAATTTGCGGGTCAATTTCAAATCAAATTCAAATTGGGGGAGTCAAAATCGGGTTAGAGGGTCAACCTGAACCCGACCCGAAATATTAAACGGATCAATTTTTTCGACCCAAATCCGACCTGAAAATTAATCCAAACCCGGATTTTTCAATTAAAGTTTGTGTTGAGTTAGTTTGTGACACCCTTAGCCACAATGACAAAAGTAGCTTTTTAACTATTTTACATTTGAGAAAGTTGCTATAAGTTCTGCTTTTTTTCTACTTATCAGAAATTTTTATAGTAAGAAATTACTTTGAAAACCAATGCTACTAATTGTAATCTGAACTCAACTTGAAAACCAAAGCTACTAATTATAAAAAAATGCTGTATGATAAAAAAATAGCGTTTAAACAAATTATTTTCACATAATAGCTTTGCAACTACTTTATAAAAAATTTCAGCCACCTAAAAATACTTTTAAATGAATCAAGATTAAAATCATATCGATCAAATAAACAACTCGAGTTCAGATTACAACTTTTCATCACCAACAACCTTTCTAAATATCATCACGGATTAAACTAAATAAAATAAAACATTGTAAATAAAGATTTGATAGTTTCCACAAAAATGAACATAAGATTTCCATCAACACCAAACAAAAAAATAGAATCTTTATTTTACATTAGATGTGTGAAAAATGCAAGGGTAAATTATAGGTTCTTAAAAGGCATAACAACTAAAGTGCAACAAGGAAACCAAAAATAGGGATTTGTAGCATACAATTACATGAATACATTGAACAAGTATCAAGAATGAAGCGGCACCAAAACAATATATCATTATGGTTAGTAATGTTCAGTAAATGTTAAACTACAGTAAAAAGAATATGACAAATTTGAAGAGCATCAACAACAAAGCAGATATGAGAATGTCTTACAAATATAGAAGGAAATAGTCAATTAGAATGAGAAAAATGGAAAAGCAAGAGGATGGTAATAAGTGAAATTAAATATTTATTCAAAACATTTCGTTTATACTTGAAAAATACACTGTAAAAATAATCAATATTATCAAAAAATGGTCAAGAAACAGGTAGTTGATCGAGGGAGCATGATACAAATCTTTTTCTGGATTAAGACTTATTTACTGTAATTTGATCTTATACAGTGAGGCTTGAGTGAATATTTCTATTTGAGCTAATTCTCTCATGCATCTCCAATTGGTCCGGGTGAAACTTGAGTTTGATACAGCTCGCTTGACTCAGAGTTAACCCGGCCGCTTCATCCGCTGATTGGCCTTTTAACGTTGGATGCCAAGACTGATTGGTCTTTCTTTGTTTGTAAGCCGTTGGATTGCCTTGATTGACCGCCTTGATTTGTTTCTTGATCGTGGTTCTCCTTGGCGTTAGTGGATCACGCTGCGGCCGACGTAGCTTGATCTAGGAATTGAATCGAGCCGGATGTTATCTGGTAGATCTCGACCGTGGAATGATATTTGGATTGATACTAACCTTATTTCTCTTTTGGTTTGTTTTGTTTCGCTCTCGATCGACGAAGAACTCCCGAGGAAAGAGGGTCATGGGATCGAGGAGAAACTACGATTCTGGAATGCGGTGGTTTCCTGTGAGGGAAACCGAGAAGAATCAGAAGAAGAGAAGAAAAGGGGAGACCGAAGCTAAGTTCCTTTCTCAAATTCTGATTATTCATTTGGCTTCTGCCTTCCTCTATTTATAGTTCTCGTGATCGCCTTTTCTAGAATCTTCATCCGCTATGCCTAGATCTTATTTTACTGGATCCACTGCTCAGAACTACTTTTACTGTTATAATCAAGGATCTTGCCTCATCGTGTATTCTTGTTATGCCGATGGTACCTGCTTTCTTGAGGTCCGCTTCTAATTTGTTGTTGCTAATTGTCGCAGGATGTTCTTTGAATTATCCGAGTATTCTCATTGTCTTGCGCTATTATTACTCTATTTGGTTTTCTATTTGGTTCTTCCGGACATGTATTTAAATTCGTAATATTCATATTTGTTTTATGCTCGATTTTGTGATTGTAATATTTTCCTTGTTATTATCGCTGGTCTCAGATAATGAGTTTCAATCATTCCTCCTGTAAGGTCAATCTGGATTTTAATTTGTTGCTTTGGGGATATGGATTCATATCATTACTCCTCCTCACAACCTATCCTCAAGGTCAAAAATTCTGGATAAGCTTTCTGTATTTCTTTACTTGATATCCCTGGAACATCTTTGGCTAAAATTTCCTTCCCATTCTTTTAAGGTTTCTCAGAGTGTGTTGATCTCTCAGATTGTCGCTGCGGATCCAAACTGTAATGCTTTTGGTCAATTCCTACCTAGAGCATCACTTGATAGGATTTCTCCTGACTTCTCTCGGATCTAAAACTTTGACAAGTTGGTTACTATCGCCCATCTTTTGAACCGAAATGATAATTTCACCGTAGTGTAAAAGCTTGTCTGTTTTGTAGTAGTCTTGGATTGAAGCTTTCTTCTATTGTATTGGCCATTTGTTTCATGTTGGTTTTGAGCTTCCTGATTTATATGGTTCTGTCCAACCTATCTGAAAATAAAAGCTCCTTTGTATGTGGCTAGATTATGTGACACCGCTCGTTGTCCCTCCTAATTGATAGAAAAGATTTGTGCCATGACTTATTAATATAGCTATCTTATTCTATATAATGTTCTATCACATAAAATCTAAGCTAAGTTATTGGTTAGAAGATTTATAATGTGTATACTTATACAATCTCTATATCATTTGTCTTATCTTGAATTAGATATTTTAAGCTTGTATCTAATGTCTCTTCTTGTATCCACTCAATTTCGGTGGAATATCATGTAGTTGATGGTCTTGGTCTTCATTGACCATCATGAAGGCACATAAGTTGGCTTGACATATATGCCCTTTGTGATATTTTTTCCTCACAATTAAAACACAATCCTTTCTTTCTTCTTTCTTCTAATTGAGTGTTAGCCTCGAATTGTTATTATCTTATTTGGATTCTTGGTGCTTTGTGGAAGTTATGAAGATGTCTTATTGATGCTTGTTTTAAGGTTTGAGGTTGATTTTGTAGCTTGGCATTGTTACATCATGCCATTGCTCCATCAATTTAACTAACTGGAAGGCTTGTCAGAGTGAGCAGTCAATACTCTTACTTTCCTTTTATATCATGCCTTAAACCAGATTCAAAAAATTGTAATAATTCGTGGAATACATATCCGATTTGCCAATTCCTCAAAGTCATTATAAAATTGTGGATCAGATTTTTTGTATTTTAGCAAGTTCACCCTTAAATCTCTGCAGATGGGCCAAATCTCGATAACTTGTTCTTTAAATTCCCATGAGTTTAGTTTTATTAAGATGTATATATTGATACCAAGTGCAGTCCATCCATATAACCGAGGCAATTAAGAACTGTTTCTTCCGATAAATTGTGATATTGAAAGTACCGGTTCTGCTTGAACAAAGCCTTTAGGTTGTCTCCATTAAATGCATATCTATTTTAATGGCATTGACATGGTGTGTGTGTATGTGGTTTGTTGGGGAATAGATTCATAAAGGGATGCATCACATACCGCTTTGAGGTTGTTTTTCTAACTGCTTTCTATTTCAATCTCTTTGATATTTCATTCAATGCCATGTGATTGAGGTCATTTGTCGCTCATTGTTGTTCAACGGTAACACATGCTTCAAGTGTTTTGGAAGTGTTTCTAGTTCCTTCTGCCATTTTCTGAGTGTTGTAGGTGTGAGTTGTGGGACTCAACGAGAGCACCAATGATACAAATCTTTTTCTGGATTAAGACTTATTTACTGTAATTTGATCTTATACGCTGAGGCTTGAGTAATATTTCTTTGAGCTAATTCGTCTGCATCGCTCCAGGGTCTGGGTGAAACTTGAGTTTGATACGCTCGTTGAGCCAGTGTTGGAACCCGGCCGCTTCTCGATCCGCTTGGATTCGCCTTTTAACGCTACCGCTTGGATGCTAAGACTGATTGGTCTTTTCGCTGTTGTAAGCCGTTGGATTGCCTTGATTGACCGCCTTGATTTGTTTCATCGTGGTTCTCGCCTTTACAAGTAGTGGATCACGCTGCCGCATCGGTAGCGCTTGATCTCTAATTGAATCTGAAGTCGGATGTTATTCTGGTCAGATCTGACCGTGGAATGATATTTGATTGATACTAACCTTATTTCTCTTTTGGTTTGTTTTGTTTCATGTTCGAGTCGACGAAGAACTCCCGAGAGGAAGAGGGCTGCGGCTGGGATCGGAGGAGAAACTACGATTTCTCCGGTGGAATGCGGTGGTTTCCGGTGAGGGAAACCGAGAAGAACTGATCAGGAAGAAGAGAAGAAACAGGGGGAAGACTGAAAAGCTAAGTTCCTTTCTGAAATTCTTGATTATTCCCACTGGTTGTCTGTCTTCCTCTATTTATAGTTCTCGCATCAGCTCTTCTAGAATCTTCATCTGCTATGCCTAGATCTGTATTTTACCAAGTGGATCCACGCTCAGAATCGCTGAGGTTGTTATTTTCTCATATATTCTATTGATCTATCGTATTCTGTTATGCCGATGACCATTTTCTTGAGGTGCTTCTAATTTCATTTGCTAATTGCCGGGATGTTCTTTGAATTATCTGAGTATTCTCTCATGTGCAGCCTATTATTACTCTATGGTTTTTTTGGTTCTATTGTCTTCGACATGTATTTAAATTAATATTCATATTTGTTTTATGCTCGATTTAGTGATTCTGAATATTTTCCTTTCTCGTTATTATCGCTGGTCTCAGATAATGAGTCAATCATTCCTCTCAGAAGTCAGTCGGATTTTAATCTTGCTTTGGGGATATGGATTCATATAAGAGCAAGTACAACATCATTTACAATTAGCAGAAAAATTGTACAACAGACGTTACAAAATATGATGAAAATTCTTTATATGCGAATATGAAAAGTTTTGCACATTACAAAGGACACTAGAGAGTGAAATAATTGTTCTCTCTTAATTATCGGATGTTCAAATGTAGCCACGAAGACAATTAAAAATAAAAAATACATAAGCACGGAAAAAACTGTATTTGTTAGATAAAATACATAGAATAAAAAACATTCAGCCAAAAAAAAAAAACAAACAAACAAACAAGAATATGTCTAGTAACACCGTCATTCAAGAAACTAAAATAAAATTACTTTCAACCATTTGGGAATAGTTGCTTTGAATGCCGAGTAAGGCAAGGTTTAACATCAAGGACTGGTTGATGAACCATTAGCACAAAATCATATTAAAACCGCCAAATCAACAAGAAGTTTAGGACTACAAACAAGCTAACGAATGACGAGATGCGATTTATGAAGCAGTGATCCTACCGTTCCATCTACTAGATCTACTCAAAGCAGAAGCGTGTCCATCAAGTGCCTCAATCTGGAAAATCCACGAGAAATGAGAACTGAATGAAAAATTTTCAGGGAATGATAGCACATGCATATTATGAAGATCAGGCACAAACACAACACAATGTGGATATGAGAACATAATATAAGTGTTGAAGCTACAACACAATACGACCTTGACATGATGCTTTCTTTTATACATTATTTTTGCAAAATATGTAATTACAATACTCTGTCAAAATTTTCAATCAAAAAGCATCACAAAAAGAAACATAATATCATAAACTTCAAATAAAATACTTAGTATCACTAGTTGACCCAAAACACTATATGGTCATCATCATTAATAACACTAATATTTCCTTCAATAGAAGCTTCACCAACAGCTATAAACAACATAATTTGTAAAGCTAGGTCATCCAACACAGTTCATCACTATTGCATATCTTGGCTATGTTGACGCATGTCTCCACCATATCGGAGAGTATCAAGAACATGTCCAAATTTAATTTTGAGAAAAAATACTAAACATTAACAATGCGTCAGGTTAATGTTGTCTAAGATGGATATGGAATGGTTTTTAAAGATTATGAGCCTCATAACTTGAGTAACTTATACTTCATAATTCCATTCTAAAGGCATGTTGACCTTATCCAATGGTAAAAAATTTAATATCTATTTTGAAAACTGTTTATAAAATTGTTTGGTTGGGCTTACCATATGTACAACATCAAGTCAAGTTTGAGGCAGCCAAACTCAACAAACAAATAAAATGAAAAATAAAAAATTTCAATTTTGAATCAATTCAAGTTCAAATCAAATCTATTATATATATATATATATATATATAGATCATGCATCAGTAAATTTTGAGTTACGATGAACTAATTTAGAGCAAGCCATATTCTAGTTGAGAAAAATGATTATGGTTTCGAGTGATCAACTCTAGTCTCTTATCTGCTTTGGGATAGATAAGCTGCACAAAGCATGCAAATGGTATTTAATTCACAAAAGCAACATAGTTTTTCATGTAAGTCTACTTTATGAGCAACAAGTAGTAGCTATTCCTAAATTATTAAAAAGATTGTAGTGAAAAAAGAACAAAAGCTGTTGTTATCAGCCATCTTTACCAACAGCACCTTAACCAAATGAAGCCATAAGGCCCTTTTGGCGATCCTCATTCAAGGATGCAGCCAATGGACTTTTTGGTTGCTGTCAGTCAGAAGCAGCTCACTCGCACAAAGCCACATAAATCCAAATGTTTTTCACATGTGAAAAATTAAACACAACAGGGCCATCCAAATTAATACATGACTCATTAAGCCAGCACAAACAGAATATAGTATATTAGAGCAAGACATGAGACAACAAAGAAACGCCTCAAGTCTAAGGTAAGTTTAAATCAGTAGTCTCATTACACAAAGGGTTGCAAATGAACCGAGAGTTCAACAAGCAACTCATAACACAACTCGATTAGAGCTCGTTTATGATTGTTTGATTAACTAATCAAATAAGTTGGAACACTTTTGTAAATACTCAATTGCTAAATGAAAAAACTTGAACAGCTTATTGTTCTGTTCATTTATGTTCATGTGGTACTGCCACCAACCTTTTCGATGAAAGAGTATTTAACGATCAGATAATTCTCGAGATGAGATAGTAGATAAGATACTACCTAGAGATTTCGTCCTCATTTGGTGAGAACTTTAGATCTGGTTCCAGGTTTCCTATAGGCGCAAGCCCCTATAGTTAATTACCTCCCAAGAAGTGAGAGTAACTTTCGATTAAGGCTAGAAGATCCCAAAATGTAACGATAGTAAAGATGTAGAGTTTCAAAATTTAGATTATGAAATTTATCATTTCAACTTAAACCGAATGGTTGGGGGAATGATGACGTGTCCGATTTAGATTCCAAGATTCACATTCCCACATTCCTACCTACTTAATCGAGGAGTAGCACCAACCCGAAAGATCCTCATCAAGAACACATGGATTACGCCATCTAAAAAAATCCAGACTGGGTGGTATTTATCTAAGAAGACAGGCTTAAGTCTACCTCAGCTGACAGAGGGTTGTTTGTCCTATCAAGTATACCCTATGATTCACAACTCAAAGGACGGAGTCCTTGGGAAGCATACGAGCTACGGTCGTGATCGTAATATAATGGAGTCGGATTTGCCAAACCACCCGACAGGGACTCGGTCAGAATCGCTATCTGGACTCGCCGTCACCACGCACTCGAGGACACGCCACGCCTTTATCGGAGATTGATTGAGAGTAAACATAATGTAATACTGATTTGACATCGCTTTTCATGTAAGTTTTCTTAATTACCTCACAAACTATCGCGATCTTAGATCGATTGAGTTTGTTTTGAATTTTTAGTGATACATATAAACAATTTTTAGATTGACACTCAATTAGAATTAATTTGATTAATTTGGATATATTTAAGAGTTTTAGATCTTGTCAACTCTGTTTAGCTGCTAACAGAGAATTAAATCTACTGTCATTTGATAATATCTCAGATATTTTACTGATTTGAAACTCTTATTATGATATTTTGTTTTGTTACCTACCCCAAGACTAAATGGAACCCGCAAAGATTCTGACACTTTGATTCAAAGATAAAGTCGAGGCTCATGCGGGAGCATTTTTAATTTAAGTAATTTTATGTTTGAATTATGAGATTAATTTTAGATTTTCATTTAATTCTAACTTTAGCCTACGCAGCCTTTCAAACACTAATATTTGCACTTAAAATTTCTATGTCCAAAACATTACGCGTTATACTAGATAATTTCACCTAATTGGTGATTTCGTTGATTTTGAAAATCATAATTAAAACAAAATTCTTTAATTTTTGATCAAAGGAAGCCCTATGATTTCTGTAGATTTGGTTTAATATCGTCTGTACAGTATAAGGTCATAGATTTGAAGAAGACATTTTAGTTTAGATTACGCTTTAACACACTACCGACACATACTTGTTGAGTTTTGTAATTTTCCCAACTGATTATGCTCAATTTACATCAATTTTGATAAGTTATGATTTCAAATATTTTGTTTTAAATTTACTACGCTTATTATTACAAGATAAGAATACCCTCAACATTCGATAATTATTAAACCCAATTTAGATTCATTCTGTAGAGGTATAGAAGTAAAGATAGAATATTATAGATAAGATACCATGTAGTATAGATATGAAGATACATGTAATGTATATTATAGATAGATCACATATACCATATAAAGATAGTTTGAGATATACCATATACATATAGATATAGAGTATAATATCAGGTGTAGTGCACAATATACCATACCAAGAATTTAGAAGGTGTGTATATACCATATATTAGAGATACCACATTATATAAAGGGTAATGATATACCACATACCAAGAATCGCACAAGATAAACAGACATATATATTATATTAATGTATAACACCATAATTATACACATATACATTTATACTAATACTACACACCACACTATATAGTATAAAGGTAGCATATACCAAGCAATGCATAGATAAGATAAGATATATACACACAGTGTAGAAGTGTATAATTTAAGCATGTGCATACACACCATATATTACAAGATATATATACATCAGAGTAAGTGTACAAGATTATATACCACTACATATAGTGTCAGATAAGTGGCAATATAAGATGCATAATACACCAATACTATATTATATATTATATTATATCAGTATTATGAGATAACGTATGATTATACATATATACTGCAATACATAACGCATTATTACCATATATATATATTACACCACACCATATTATATATTACATACCACACTACACCATACTATACGCATATTATGTGCGTAATGCCACACCACACCACACCTCACCATATATACACAATTTATGACCATTAGTATAATGGATATATTGATTACACTACTATATATATTATATATATACATATATATGAAGTATAAGATAAGACATACATAATAATATGTGCATATAAGATGTAGTATAAGAGTGCATAATACAAGATAATTACATATACCATATTTATACCGCATATTACTATGATAATGTATGTACTACATACTACACTATAATAGTATAGTGTGTAGTGTAGTACATACTACACTATAATAGTAAACACTACACACTATACTATTATTATATATTATAATATACTATATAGTAATGTATAGTATAGTATAATGTAGTATAGTGTATTACACTATATTATACTATACTAATATATTGTAATTTATAAGATATAAAGATATGTAAGTAATATAGCATCAAAGCACAAAATAAAGATATATGGTTATATATATATATGTAAGATAAGATATATATAATACACCATACACATGACCATAATATGTGTAATATGTAATAATAAGTATCAGTGTACATATATACAATGTATAATATAATGCATAGTGTAGCATTATATTATATGTAGTATGTAATGTATATAGGGATTAAGACCAAATTGGTCCCTCGACTATTAATGAGGACCAATTTAGTCCTGACTTCATGTGAACACCATTCCTCCCGACTATTTGAGGAGGACCAAATCGTCCTTCCGCTTGGTATAACAATTAATGGTGTTAAAATTAGGTATTTTCGAATTTAAAATTTGTAAATTAATTTTACTTTGTGTATTTCAATTATCGCATTCGTAGATAAATTTCTCTTATAAATTTTAATTTTTAGCAAAGATAAATAAATTTATTAAATTTTAAGTAATAATTTAAAAATACTGCATTTCGGTAGATAAATTTCCTTTGATAATTTTAATTTTAAGCAAGATAGATAAATTTCCTTTGTGTTCAATGTAATAATTGAAATGTGTTTTATATCGATTCGCATTTTTCGCTCACAATTTGAAAATTAATTTTTACTTTTATTCTTTTAAGGTGGCCCTCCTTTTCAAAATTATCGATGTCACGAATTGTCACAAAATTAAAACAAATGTGGATATAAAGAGCAACTCAAGAGAAATGAGACACTTGGAGAGCGATTGAGGCCATAAAATCCATCATTTTTTTCTCTTAAATTAATGTATTCTTTGCTGTTTATTAGTCGATTGTTAATAAATAAATTCTTTTAGAATATTTCTATTGGTTTTGGTTTGATTCCAAGGATTTGAACTATTGGAAATTAAAATAAAAATAAAAATAATTACATTTCAATTAATTGTCACTTTTTTTTTATTTTATATTTCCTTTGAAATATATTTAGTTTGATTAATGCTCTTCTTTTTTTAAGCAAAATAATAATAATTATTAGAAATTGTAAGTACGAATTTACAAAGTAAAAAAAAAAAACATAGTTCTATTCTATTTTTAATTCATTTACAAAGAATATTATTCTTGTAATCATATCTTAAATATATATTTAAAATATGCTTACTAAAATTTTGTGTTTAATCACATAAAAAAAGTAAAAAGCTCAAAATAATTGGTGTTTGTTGAGTAGATATTAGAGCTATGAGTGATAAAAAAATTAATGGTTATTTTTGAATTACCTATCTGCATTACATTTATGCTTCACAATGCCATTATTATAACCTGAAAGAAAATTTTGAAAGGAAATTTTGAAAGCACAATAAGACAAATAAATTTTGAAATGAAATTTCACTCTGACATATAATCACCAACAAAATATTCGACATTACAATTTAGATGATACATAATACATCAAAGCATCAAATAATGGAAACAAAAAAATTATCAAAATCCCATTCAATTAGTCTTCTTTCTCCTGGAGCTATATACCTACAAAATAAATTATTTAAAAAAAATCAATAAATGAAAGTAGACATTATGTATCACATCTTCTTTCATTGTCATGATTATTTTTCTATTAAGCATCAATAATTTTACTCAAATTACAACATAATTTTCAAAATATATCACAACACAAAAATCAAAAGATATACCTTAACGTAGATGATAAAATCTCAAATTCTTTCTCGATTCTTGATTTTGAATCAAATCTAATAACAATTATAAAATAAAATGAGATGAATTTAACCCTAAATTATAATATTATGCTCAAAATTATAACCATACTCCTAAGATCCTCCTCCTGGTCGAAAATTCAGAGGTGCTCGCCACCACGACCTGACGACCTCGACCGGTGCAATGTTCGCAAGACTCGTTAGAGCTCAAAAAATCCTCCTCGCGGAATAGTCTCAAGACGAACTCCCCAGGCGCATCGGCACCTGCCAGACACTCCACCCGACAGCGAAACTGTGCTCTCAGCTGATGAGCCAACGTATGTAATGTACCGCACTGAAGCTACCCTCACCGGCTGCGTCTCCACCGCGAGATTCCTCCGCCGAAATGCCTCCGTCTCCACCACGAGATTCCTCCGCCGAAATGCCTCCGTGAGAATCGACGACCATTCTCCTCTCTCGCTTGGAGTAATACATGGTGCCGCCACTTCCACTGGTACTGCCGTGCGTGAATGCAAATGACGAAGGTAGGTTACAATTGCTCGATCAATTTTGTTATAACAGCGCTTTCCCTTTTTTTTTAATTCCGGAAATGCCCTACGCCATATCTTAAATTTTTACACTTTTCCGTTAAATATCAACGGAAGGACTGGTCCCTCCTCAAAATGGAGGACCAAATTGGTCTTCACATGTCAGTGACTAAATTGGCCCCTGTTAATGGGGACCAATTTGGTCTTAATCCCAATGTATACTATACTATACTATATATACTATATTAATATATATATATATATATATATATATATAGTGTAGTATATAGTATAATTAATAGTAGTGTAATAAACTATACTATACTACATACTAGTAATAGTATAGTGTGTAGTGTATATACTAATATATTACTAGTATATATACTACATACTATACTATTACTAAAGTATGTAGTATATACACCCATCTGTACCTATACCATACAATGTAAATGCAATATATATAACGGTATCAGACATACTAGCAGTATGGCAATAATCACATACATTGTATTATGCGTGTAATATAGCATAATATGTAATATTGTGTATCAATATATATACCATATAATATATCACTTATATACCGTACATACACCATACAACATACAAAGATACGCATAGGTATATAGCATAAGAAGTAATGTAACATAGAATAATATAGTATTATATTTTTATGGTGATTAGTATATGTTGTAATGTGTTTAATAGTAGCATACCATATATACTGGTAGTGCACAGTAAAGATATGGCAGTGCAGATATATATAGTAAAGATGTGGTGGTAAAGATAGCGCATAGTACAAGAAGGTGGTGTATATGTATATAATATAGCATAACATATTACAGTATAAGCATAAAGTGCAGGTAGATAAAGATAATATAATAGCATACATTATGCAAATAGAATATAGCATATTACATACTAATTAATACTACATACCACAACGAATATACAGTATTATATATAGTTACACATATACACTCCATACCACAACATAAAAAATACTACATACTAACACTAGTATACACTACATACAATGTATTCAGTACATACTAATACTATAAACTAATACTATTATAGTATTAGTATAGTAATAATACACTACATATTAGTTTGTTTAGTTAGTATATAGTAATAGTACAGTCAATTATATAGTATAGTACTACAGAATACAAAACACACTACAACAGTATACTAAACACACTATACTATACTAATATATACTAATATAGTAACACTACTACAATAGTATTATGTAATATATATGTAGTGTAATGTATGTATACACAATATTACATAGTATTATACTAATAGTAGTATAACACTACTATAGTATATTATATGTATAGTACACTACTATTACTATATACTACATATTATATACACTACACTATACTATACAGTATATACTACACTATATACTACACTACACACTATATTATACTATAAACTATGCTACAACACTATATATAGTATACTATACAATACTAAACACAATACAACAGTATACTAATCACTATAATAGTATAATACTATATACTATACATTACTTATACTATATATGATATACACTACACTAAATATTGTATAGTATATGTAGTATATAGTGTACACAATAACTATATAGTATAAGATATTTATAGGTACAAATACTACAACACAAAGGTATACAAGATGTAATATTATAGAAATGTGTGGATAAGATATTATATAGATATAGTATAATATAGATACAATTGATAATAACTACTCTATAATGTATAGTTTATAATGTATGTATAGTGTAGTATATACTATAATTAGTGTGTAGTGTGTTGTATATACAATTTAACTATATATTAAAGCTATATAAGCAATGTAGCATAATATATCGATGGAGTATACCATACTCAAGACAATACCAATAACAAACCATATGGCGTAATACGCGCAGGCACAATAACACATACATACCAGATATGCAGTATAACACCATATCCATGTGTAATAAAAACGCGACCATTACACATAACATATACCAGTTTAACATGATATATATACAAAACAACATTAGCATGTAATGCGCTTATTACTAAAGCATAGTATATGTATAATGCAACACATACTACAACATATACATATATATATATGTAGTATGTGGTATACCAAGCATGTAGATATTACGTAGAATAATATGGTATGTTAATCATATTACATTATACATATATAGTATAAAGCATATAAGCTGTAATATTATACATAACAAGATAAAGATAAGTATAAGATTACACCACATCATAACATGATGCGTACAAATAGTAATAATATATATGTATACACCTCACCATAATATACAATATAACTTATACCATACACCATATATAATAATATTAAGATAACAATATATATATATTATGATATACATACTTGTACTATATACCACATTTACTCATATACACACTCTGTTACCAATTACTATACATACACCATACCATAATATAGTAGACATTACAATATAATATAGTATAATATAGTATGTAGTGTTATTAGTATATAGTGTATACTATAATACATTATTATTATAGTATATAGTAATAGTATTGTAATATGTATAATATAGTATAGTATGTAGTATATAGTAATAATAGTGTACTTTACATATACTATATATACTATACTAGTATACTATATATACATTACATGTACTATACTATTGTATAGTGTTAATATAGTAGTATACAGTGTATACATAATATTACACTATACTAATATAGTATGTAATGTGCTTAGTATAACCAGGGGCGGAACCGGTCTCTTTTTCGAGAATGGGCAAATTCATTTTATAAATAAATTAATATTTAAAAATCAAATAAGATAATACATAATTAAAAATAAAAAATTTGTTTTCCATTACTATTGTTAACTTAAATATCAATTACAAGTTTTTTTAATCTATTTTATGTTTGTTGATAATGTAAAATATTAACTTTATTGAAAATCAAATTAACCACTTATATCTTAATGTAAGCTAATTAGTTGCCATTGAGTCAGCATCACGTATTTTGCTATACAATCTATTTTTATCAATCATCATCATTTTTTAGGATTTCATCAAACTAAAATATCTATCACCATCCTCTTTTTATAAAAGAATAGTATTTATTGTTACCCATTACCCTTAAGACTTGTTATGATTGTGCACACATTACTCATTGGTGTTGAGAGAGGGAGAGAAAGGATCTTGAAGCTAAAAGAAATAAAATAAATGAAAAATATATTGAATTCCTATAAAATATTATATAAGTAAAATTCAATGAATTTCTTTAATTGAGTTCATCTAATATTTATTAATTTTCAAATTTAGGCACATATATGTCATTATTAATGTGGTTAGAAATTGACAAAAATAATGTGAAAATATTAATTCAATATCGATCGAAATGATATCTATTAGAATTAATATAAATAGAAAGCAAAGAAATAATTCTTAGAAAAGTCCACAATATCACATGTATTATGTCCAAGTAAATTACAAATAATAATAAAATTAATAATAATAATAATAATAATAATAATAATAATTATTATTATTACATCTTTAAACATTATAATTTAATCTCATAATTCAAATAAGCTGTGGAGATTATTGTGCTTCTAGTTTCTTTTCCTACTAAATGATTAGCTGCTCTTCTCTGAAAATAATGTGAAAGTAGTTTTTGGCATACAAAAAAATATCTTTTCAAGTTAGTAAGTTTGATTAATGTGTGAATATGTATTTTCAAGAAATGAGATTTAAATTCACATATTATCGAAGAAGTTCCAACCCGATCTCTTGCTTCCTATGCTATTAAGCAATTTTAAAACTCGTAGCTAAGAAATAAATGCTTTAAGGAATGAATAAGGGATTGCCACTACGAAGTGAATGGGAGAAAAGGTGATAGAAACACAAGAAGTGTTAAGTGCAATTTGTGAACTACGAACCATGAGCCAAGCAAAATGTTCAAATTGTTTATCATATGGGATAAAATTCAATTTGGTGGCAATTGCCCACCACCAAGCCGTGGTCCCACCGAGTATAACATACTATACCATTACTATATATACTACATACCATATACACCATAATATACACAATATTATGCACTTACACATACAACATATAGTATAGATAGCAAGATATAAATATGTAATATTATACTATACACACCATACTACATAGTAACAAAGTGTAGCATATACACAAGATAGTGTAGTGTAAATAAGGCGTAGATACCAATACACACATGCATAATAGATGTGTAGATATTAATGTAACATAATAAGTAGTATATATAGATATGTAATACAAGAATAAGACATATATATGAAGTACGAAGTATAAATGTACATTACATGTAACACATACAACACACCATAAGATAATATAACACCACAAGACAAAGCGTCAAGATAATAAAGATAAGATGTGCATTCCCAAGATATATAATATAAGAAGCGTAGCATATAACACAAGATGCATATGTATAGAAAGGTATATGAGCAAGGTATTATAAAGATACAGAATATACAATTATAACATATACGTAGTACGTAAATGCAAGACAACGTATATTATATGCATAACATACAATAAACCATAATATAATATTACTCAAGAGTAAGAGATACATTCAACACCATACCATACCAAACATTATCAGAAGTGTGTGTGTTAGATTGTGTAGTGCATATATACACGCCAGTAATAATATAATATATATAACAGTGTAGACAATGTATATTATATGTAGGTAATATAAATGTTAATATAATACATTATAATATTACTTATGCGTAGTTTATACAAATAATTCATAATTATCTTAAAGCATATCTCTATACATATCACTATAGCATAGTAAGCTGGTTATACTCAAACATTATATATATTACTGGTAAGCAAGTACTCATATACCATACCACATACAAGATATATAATATACCAAAACAATCACCCATTCCATAAATATACACAATGCTATATTATGTGTAGTATAGTACAATATATACTAGTATATTAACAACACTTAGTGTATTGTATATTATACATATATTATAATATCAGTAGATAAGATACACACACAACCATACCATTCATATATTATCAGTGTGTTTAAGATGGTGCAGTATATATACCATACATTATTATCAGTGTATACATCTCTAAACCAAATATACCATACACTTTATTACTACATTATACATAGTGTACAATACAACACCATACATATATAGTATAAAGCATATACCATACACCATACATATATGTATGTACAAAGATAAAGATAGATAAGATATAGTAGTGTAACACACTATACCACATTATATACCATATAGCATACCATATATTATAATATATACCACACCATACACTACCCCAATTAATCACACCATACCTTACAACATTATAGTGTGTAGTGTAGTATAGTATAGTGTAGTAGCAAGATAATAACATAAGCATATTAGCATACATATGTACCATTAACTCAAATTATTAAACAACACAACCATAATTAATTATATGGTGTAAAGTTACTAATATATGTTCATATACCAATACGCCATTATACTCAATAATAATCTACACTTATATAGAGCATAAGATAGTACACTACAAGTAATAGTATATAGTGAATAGTATATAATATTATATTGTTGTGTAGTGTACTAATATATACATTGTGTATAGTGTACCATACCATACACCATACCATACACCACTCAGAAACAATACCATATACAACCACCACAATACACTAAACACACTTAACAAAGATACTCAAACACACCATAATTAATGTTATAGATAGTATGTTATAGCATAATATATTGTATAATACATACAATTCATATTATACACCACTTATAATATGCCATATTATATACCATACCATACCACATATACATACCATACACATACCATAAATATGTTATAGTAGTATATACCACACATTATATATATTATACCATAATACACACATTATAAATTATAATCTGTATGTAGGTAAGGTACATTATTGGTTTATGCATACATAATATCTCATACCATTATATACATATAATCATATTATATAATAATATAATATAGGTATATAATTCACACACCTATTTTAATATATAAACAGAGTGTAGAATAACATATATATAATGTGAAGTACGTAGCATAGATAGATATATAAATACATACTAGTATCAGATAAGACAATGTATAAAAAGAGCAAAAATTATATATAACGCGTAAGCAATCATACTCAAGATAAAAGATATGCACCATACCCTCATACACAGCATAATCATGTAGCCGCAATTACACCATATTATGTAATAGGTGTAACAAGATACCATACCCATATAATCTCATAACACCATATTACCACATACTGGATTATATAAAGATACAAGATAAGCAATGCATAATATAAAGATAAGATATAAAGATTATATCAAGTATAAAGGATTAGTATATTGTTATAAGAAAGGTTTAAGATCACAAAGTTATATATAACAAACATAACAGAACACAGTCATAAGACAAAGATAACAGAAGAATATATAAGCAAGATAATTACAAAGATACATACACCAACTATAATGCAAGGTACCATTCTATACCACATACATGTATAAGAAAGCATAACATATAGTATAAGAGTGTAATACACCATAAATTATACCATAAACCACATTAAGCATATATATCAAGATAAGAAAATAAGATAAATAACAGATATACACCACAAGATACATACCAATAACTTTAAGATCGCGTGTAGATGTATACCATCACTAATAATACACCAAGAAGGTTTGCTATTATTGTGTAAAGCGTATGTGTACACCATCTCACGAATATAAAGTATAAAGATACAAAAAAGTATAGTGTGTGTAATGTATAGTATAGTGTATATTAGTGTATATAGTAAAAGTATGCACATTAATCATACATTACCATATACACTGCCACAATAACACTAAACATATTACACCAATAAGATAAGATAATATACAGATATATATTCCCATTCAGAATACATATACATACAGTATATAAGATATATGAGTGGTAAGATATACACACATCCATTAACTATATACTACACTTATACTACACTAATATGCTATACTATACTAGCATACATGTAGTAGCATATATATAGTATAGTTGTGTAGGCTACACTATATATAGTGTATAATACACTACACATTACAATACTAACCTATACACTATATATAGTGTTAATATACTATATTATTGTGATCAGATCTTGTAAGCATATATAATATACATCGTATTCACACCACATACCTACATATATATAAGTACTATTACTATATATTACATACAATATACATTACACTATATTCTACACTACACTATACTATATACAAACCATTACGTACTACATAATACAATACACACATAAGATAAAATAGTATTGTAAGAATATACCATACCATACCATACATATATGTGGTAAGATAACAAACTACACATTATGTAGAAAGATATATTACAAGATAGTGTACATACATATATAGTGTATATACTTACTCTATTAAACACACTACACTAAATATATAAGGTTACCAAGATGTAGATATACAAGATAAAGATAGTAAGATATAAGATAACAGAAAGTGTATAAGATATTATATGTGTAGTATAGTATAATATAGTATATACACTACACTATATTATACACTATATACTACATTACACTATACTACACAACACTTAGTATGAAGTGTAGTGTATACAATATAATAAACCAAGATAATAAAGATAAAGATATACAATACTGTATAATGCGGTATCATGGTATATGCTACACACTTTATACATTATACTATACACTTCACTATACTATCTACACTACATACTGTAGTGTAGTGTATATAGTATACTATATATTATACTTATATAGGGTATATACTATACACTACATACAATGTATATACACTACACTATTATTAGCATGTAGTATATACACTACACACAATACTAAACACACTACACTACAATAATGTATACAGTATATACTACACTATACACTATATATAGTATACTACACTATACACTATGTATAAGATAAAAGATATTATACCATACTATACACTATATACTCAACCACAAACCATACCATACAATACTATCAAACACTATATGATACCACACCATACCATATATACAATTATATACCATATACATTAACAAGATAGTATAAAGGTAATAAAACATAAGATACACATAAAGTAAGTTATTGCTATGTAATATGTAAGTAGCATAAAATATACATTATATACATAATACACAAGATAAGATACCATTAGTGCATAATATACACCATATAAGCAATGCATAAAGATAAAGATAACATGTTATGTAACGTACGCACACATAATACAAGATACAAAGATAATACATGTGTATGTAACACATCATTCCCACGCAGAAAACAAAAGCGTAACATACATACAAGTAAGCGTAGTATATACCACAATACGCACGATGCATATAAGATAAAGATACACCATATAACATACATAAAGCAGTACAAGATGTACATAGCATTTAATACGTATTATATGTACTACAATATATAATACACTATAATATATTATAACACTACTACAATATATAATATACTAAATTATATTATACATACCATAAGATAAAGGCAAAGGTGTAAGATATCAGATTTGAAGTATTACCAAGCTAACTCATTACATATATACTGCACTAATTACTATACACCACATACATATTACATACACACCATATATTACATATATAATTACTAACTACACCATACCATATGTAAAGATAAAGATACAGTAAGAAGATACTGTGAAGATACACCAATAATACATAATATACATAAGATAAGTCAGCATATAAGACAAGATGTAGACGAAGATAAACCACACATAATATGCATATAATATACAAAGCAGTAAAGATAAGATAAAGATAAAGTATACAAGACGTAAAGATACACAAGATAACTATATACGTAAGATGCAAGAAGACATCAGATAATATAATGTAAGATAACATACAATACACCATATATATTATAACACCACAATATATCAATAACTATAATATACAGCAAGGTTTATTATACATGGGGTATAAGACAGATTAGTGTACCATTACCAAGCATATCATCACATTATATAAATAACTATTACTATATAATTACATATTATATACAATCTCAACCATACCATACACCATATACTTAATATCATTAACTACATATGTACACATAACATGAATACAGATGTGAAGATACAACAATACCATAATATACACAAAGATAAAGCAGGTGCAATAAGATATAACGTATAATAACAAGATAAGATAAAACAGTAGTGTGAAGATAAACCACACAAGATAGCTGCGTGCAAGATAAAGTGAAAGATGCGTAAAGCATGAAGATAACCACAATACGACATAAGATATGATAAATGCATACATTAACACAAAGATAAAAGCAAGATAGCAAAGATAACAGCAGTAACGCACAAGATACACCAAACATAATACGCATAAGATAGCATCGGCAAGTACATATAACATGAAGATACGTTAAAGAAGACATCATATGTGACATGTAGTAAGACAACGATAATATACGTGAAGACAATACCATATAACATAATATACCATTACCATTGGGACGTAAGATATATAACCACATAACTACCATACCATACATTATCAGAATAGTGTATTTAGATCGGCCAGCAGACATAATTACACAAGAATAAGCAAAAAGATATCAGAACATAGAATAACATATATATATGCAGTAACATACAACACATATAATTTATTATATTATTACAAGATAAGATACATACCAATAACACCATACCATACTACTAGCATACCATATACATATACACATGTAAAGATAAGAAAGGTTATACCAAACATTACATTATTATATAAGAAGTAAGACCATATAATATACCACATACAATATATATATAAGATACCACACCACACTATATAAACCATAATAATATTATTATATGTAGATAGCATAATATATACCTGTATTAATAACACTGTATCGTGATAATATACCACTACATATAATATAAGATCAGAGATAGAGATACACCACAATAACACCATACCATACCATATAATATTATAAAACAGATTTAAGATCGGTATACTGCATATACCACACTATACCATATATACCAATAACAACCCCATACCACATCATACCAAGATATACAAGTATGCAAGATATAGTGTATTAATATACATACATAACGTAGTGCAATGTGTTATACATATACATTACATAATGCATGTAGTGCATACATTAATATAAGACAACAATATGTCATGTATAAACAATATTATACCATACACCACCATATATAAGGACGACAATAATTATATACACACCATACCATGTATATAAGTAAGAGTACGCAAGATAAGATAATATAAGATAGATAAGATAAGTAAGTACATACCACATGTAAATAAAGCCAGATATCAGACATTACCATTATACAAAACAGACCATTACAATACATACACAAGATACAAGATATGTAATAACATAAGATACCATACAAGAGTATACATACATAATATACACCACATAATTACACCATACCATATACCATTAATGAGTAGCATGTATTACTATTATAAGATAAGATAAGATAAGATAACGTAATATTATATAGTATAACACTACATACTACACAATATACATTATATACTACTACACAATATTATATAGTACAACGTATATACTACACTACACTACTATAGTACATTATATACATTGTATACTATACCATACAATGTGCTATAGTGTATAACACTACATACTACACAATATACATTATATACTACTACACAATATTATATAGACAACGATATACATTACACTAATTACTATAGTACATCAGACTATACCATAACGCTTATATATTATACTATAATATACTATACATTACATATACACCACACTATACTATACTATACACTATATACTACTCTACGCACTATGCTACACTATATACGCATACACTACACTAATGCTATACTACACTAGTAGTGTTATTATCAGTATATTGTATGTGTATATACTATTCTACATAATATAGTATAGTATACTACACACTATATTATATATAGTGTACTATTACTACACACTACACTATATTATACTATACTATACATTGCATATACACCATATAGTATAGTATAGTATATTATAGTGTATTATATATATAGTGTAGTATATTATTTACTATAATAGTCTATACACTATACTATAATTTACACATTATAGAGTAGTTATTGTCAATTATATATTACATATATACTATACTATATTACATACTACACTATACTATAGTGTGTGTGTATTATCCTATATACTACATAATAGTAATAAGATCAGTTACAAGATATCATATATATCTTTACCATATATATATACATAAAATAATATACCATATACATTAATACTAAGACGTGATTATATATACCACACACCATCAAGATACCATACATCATTATACAGAAGGTTAAGATCACAGTGTATATACCATATACCAAGAATGTAAGATAACATGATAATATAAAATAAAGACAACGTGATATTATTTGCAAGATAATAATATACAATAGTGCGTGTGTAAAGACAAATTGCATACCATATACCATACCATACCAATATGTATATAATGTAGATAATAATACATATACATACCACATGCACCACACCAAATTATAAAAAAAGAAGTGTATGTGCATATAATATAAGATACAAGAAGATATAAAGATATGTAGATAATATAATATAGCATATACTACATACAAAGATCAGATAATAATGTATATATATACCATGTATTGTATAATATAATATACTATTAATAGAGTTAGTATATTTTACTACAATACTATATTATATGTTATTTAATATACGATACACTAAGTGTTATTAATACACTAGTATATATTATACTATACTACATATAATATAGCATTGTGTATAGTTTGTATAGTGTGGTGTATAGTATACTATATATATTGTATGTAGTATAGTATATAGTACTACACTACAATAATGCACATATATTCTCTGACTTGACTTAGCTTGACCTACTTGACTCAGTGGTTAGAGTATCGCTTTCATACAACGAGAGTCATTGGTTCAAATCCAATAGTAGTAAGTCAAAACCCGCTTTGCCAAAGATGACAAAGAAGCATACGAATCGCATAGTCAACCGAATTACCAAAGCATCGGTTGCTTCCACCACGAGTGCATTCTTCGACCGACGTGACGCTCCACCACCGGATTCTCTCATTTCTTAGTAAGAAGCGTGCAGAGTTGCTCGATCCAAAGATCGAGGTGAATATCTGGCTAATGCCACTGAGCTCTATGGTTCAATACATTACAAAGAAGCTAGTCGCTAGTTCAAATAGTCAAGTCAAAGCCGGAAAGCTATGAGTGGCGCTTCACCGATTTAGGAGTGAAAAAGGGCATAGAAAGGCCTACTCATGTACGAAAGAGGGGATTCACAAGTGTCTATTCTATATTCCAAGGTGCGAAGGGCAAAGGAGACAGAGGAAAGAAGGAGCAGCTATTGACAACTTTTGAATCAAATCGACCATGATAGGGATCGGTCCAAAGGACTAAGGGTTTAGCAAGATCCTTGATCAACTCCACCTGTGGGAATAATTCATGAAAGGCAGTGCATGAAGAGGCAGCTTTACTGCTTTCCATCTGCGGACCGTGGTCTTAATTCAAGGTTTCTAAGGGTCCTTGACACTCATTCATTTCAAAATGATTTGAAAATGAAGTATGAAATTTTCTCTCCATTCATGAACCTGACTTGACTAAGGACGAAGGTAACGCAACGCTTGGCTTGGCTCAAAAGGCTCAAATCAATAAAAATCATATCCATGAAAGAGATTTCTAGCCATCCTTTCTACCCTGCATGGATCTCGACAAGGTTTGCTCCACCTCTATGGAATTGAATCCTACCACTTGTTGGAAATGCAGGGCCTGGTCCTGAAAGAGAGCGTGTCTATTGTAGTCGGTCCATGGTCAATTCTTTCCCCGGAAGACTCACGTAAAGCTAGCATTAGGTCTAAAGACGAGTTTATCGGAACCCATCTCGATTGGAAAGTAGCAAAGAAAAGGAAGATGTGAACTTAGCAAGAGAATTGGGTATAGAGCTCCTCTCCTTCTGCTTCATAATAACATTTCATTCAACAGAGGATGAACGAGACCCTATTGGTTTCATCGCCTCCTAATGCAGATCGAACAATGATCTTGTTTCATTATCCGCTATGAGACTAGAAAGAGTCCTATTCTTCTCCTCTCGATCCTACCGCCACAACTCACTATACCGATACCATCTGCTCATACCCAATTGGATAATCCTCCATCAAGTAGCCATCCATCGAAGAAATTGGTCGGTGGGTTTCACATCAAGAGCCATACCGAGGAGCCAAACTGATTTCCTGAGCCTTCTAGGCCTTCTTCCTTCCTCAAGGGAAACTAAGAATTTTTATTTTGGACAATCAAGACTGAGGTTCTCGATTGAGATAGACTAATTGAGCATCACTCTAGAGTGACGACAGTGTCATAACTGTAAGAAGTCACAAAAAAGGTCCTTATCGCATCAAAAGAAAAATAGAAACTAGCAAGCTAGCCTCTATAATTTCTATGCTAAAGAGCGAAAATGCTCTTATGCAAACTAGCACCCAAAAACTCCCAATTTGTATCGCACACAACGCGAAAACGTGGTGAGGGTAATCCGTGATTCTATATTCTCAAGGCACCAACAAAACCCGAGTTGGTATGCCAAAGCCAAAAGAGAGGTATCACATCTTGATAGAGAGAAATTTCAGCAATAAGTATAGATAAAGCGTAAGAAATCCTCTATGGGACAAACTCCCGTGTCAAACACTCTTCCTGCGGACCTCAAGGGTACATTACTCACTTAGTGTGTACCATAAAAAAGATATAGACTCTAGTCTAGAAGAGTGGGGAGCAGAGAATCATACTACGTATGTCACAGGAAGTTCTTTCTCTTTGAAGTCAAGTCAAAGCCTCCTACAAGGACTACAAAGAAGCTTTCTAGATATTCAGAGGAAAAATCCACTATTGGTATATGATGATCAAGAAAGAAATTGACAAGTATACCTAGATAGTTTCAAGGAGTCGGTGGAAGAAGTTTGGCTTATCTCCGTAATGAGTCCTGTCACACTTCCCCGGACAACAAAAGTCTACTTCCTAGAAAACAAAATAGCAATCTCGAATTACTTCACCATAGTCCCCACGATGCCTCATTTGTTTGCCTCCTCTTTATCTAACTTTCTTTAGCCGCACTAACTCGACTGTGGAGGAAAGTTTTTATTTTCTTTCCTTAAGAGTGAAGGACGAGAATGGCTCAAGGACCTGATAGTAGTGCTCCGGTTATTAAGTTCAAATTCCCTGTCCCAAGATTTCAGACCCAGATAAGTAGTTTATCTATAGCAGCCTTTTCACTTGAAGGTATTGTCAAAGGACAAATGAAATCAATCCATCAAGTAGGTTTGAATCCAATTGAGTTCTTTGTTCGCCTCGCCTCTAAAAGAAAAGTGCTAGTTCCCGAGAAGACTTTCTATCGATAGAGCAAATAGGTATGTTTTACTCCCCAGTTATCCAATTGCTTTCTTTCGTGCCTATCTCTTTTCAAAGACTAAGGTAAGCCCATACATTTGACATTGCGTTCTACTACTATTGCCATTGCTTCTCCTCTCGTGAGATAGAAATTGTAGT
Organism: Cymbidium sinense; assembly: GCA_021442155.1. Taxonomy (NCBI): domain Eukaryota; kingdom Viridiplantae; phylum Streptophyta; class Magnoliopsida; order Asparagales; family Orchidaceae; genus Cymbidium; species Cymbidium sinense. The sequence goes on from JAKCPB010000139.1 coordinate 115,071, forward strand.
GCAAGGAACTCGTGCTAAAGCCAATGATAAGTGCTTTAGGGAGTGACCCGAGGGTGATAAAAGAAGGTGTTGAATAACCGGTAATATCATCGGTCGAATTGAGCCTAGCTTTTCTTTTGTTGGAATAAGAGCTTCCTGCCTCCATTGTCAAGCTGTCGAAAGAAACTGCTTCACCTCGGTTAGGGGCTTTGTAGGACTTCTTCCTTCGATCGGATTGAGTGGAAGTTTCCGCTGGATAAGGCGTTGATTACTTCTATGGATAAGAAGAAAGGGATATCCACATTTCCATCCATTCTTGCTTGGTCTTGGTTAGCAAGTTCCTTTTTATAGGTCGGGGCTAGCTATATTGAGTTTCTTTTCTATTCCATTTTGAGAGAAAGTGTTTCTATTTCGCTTCGGTCGATATATTGCCTCTCGCTTTCTTAGTCTTGGACGATGACTCTATGGAGAGTGAATTGATTCCTCTAGATTGGATTTCTTTTCCACCTCTCAATCCTCTTGATCTGCTAGTGAAGAAAGCTCGCTTGTTTTCTAAGCCTAAGCCCATTGAATCTACTTGAAGTGCAAGTTGAAAGCCACCCAGAGGTAGTTATCACCTGAGAAAGAAGATGTATTGATAGTATCAAGCCCATTAGTTGGAGTGCTAGGATAATCCCTTCTTTGGTTTGGAAAGTGCCGCTTCATGGGAAGAGGTTCTTTTGATGGGGTTGGTTCTCCGTCACCATCGTTGGTCGACGTTATACCTTCTCTATACCCACCCAACAATGGCTACCTTCCCTCCTACCATGCATTTTCTACCCCCTGTCTTGTGTCCATTTTGAAAAGGAAAAGTTTGAACCAGCCTTCCTTTCGAGAATATCCCAAGCATCTCAAATTGGTACTTGTGGATGACTTTTTTCCCTTTTTCATACATACAATGGTTGGTCACTGCTAGGATCCCTTCATTAGCTCTCTACCCTTAGTTGTTGGATCTTGTAGTAGGTCTACCCAAAGACCGATTTCTTTCATTTTTTCACTGAAAACTTTCGATCTTGGTAACAGTCCATCTCTCATACCAATGGTTCCTTTCGCCTCACTTCAAAACTGAGGTGCGCAAAGAAGGGTTTCCTAAAGAAACAAACCATCTTTTCATTTATGTACCACCAATTTGGAATTTTATGATTACGGTCAACTAACCGCACTATAACCGAGCAAAATCTTCCTAAACCGAGCATAAACAAGTGACTGAATAAGAAGTGATCCGACAATCCCATGGGTGTCAAAATATGTCCATCGAACGGTGAAAGAGAACCGCCTTAGCCCTTTCAATAGGAGTCGCCTTTCGCCTTTTCTTTCTCCATTCTATCTGTAGTAAGGAAAGCATGAATAAGATTGCTTCGATCATAACATAAAAAAGAAGATTCAAGGCTGAAAGAGGACCCTCTTTCCAAGACGTTTTGGTTTGCACTAAACCAAACCGTCTTTCTCGTTATTACATAAAAAAGATAGATGTGGGATTACCGCCATTCGATAAAGCGGTAAGGCGCTAGAAATGCCCCACTGTGAATGGAATGTACAAGGTCCCTTTGGTTCACCGTCCGGCGGAATGGGATAACGAGAGGAACATAGAAAGAAAAAGAGACTTTCTATTACTATTAGGTAATGATACGACGACTGAATCCTTACTTATCTATCTATATATCTTTCTATATCCCGCAAACAATCCATCTTGAGCCTACTCATAAGTTCAATGGATTTACATAAAGTTCACTCTGGTAGATGAGTCAAGACTATATCCTTATTAGTCTAGTCCCCTTCTTACTAAACTAAAGGTCTTGATGTGCTTCAACTACCATCAAACAAACTTTCGTGACCGGATCTACGTGGGAGATATATATAGTCACTCTCCCCGACGTAATAGGGTAACAAAATTTCTTGCATCTAGCGCTTTTTTAAAAATCCAGATCACTTCAACATGTTGGAGCTAGACGCTTCAAGCCGCCACACAATTATGTAACTCACTCGCCCTCATGGCCCGCATACACATATACATCTTGCTGGATGATCACATCTCCTCTAAAAAAGAGAAAGAGGATCCAAGGCTATCTTCACTGCTACTCTAAGCAAAGATCTACTAAACCTAACACCCTCATCCGTCCGCAGCAACAAAAAAGAGCACTATGTCCCCTTCGTGACACTCAAAATCCCTTGAATGGTTCACTATAGAGTTCTACCTAGATCACCAAAACCACCACATTCGTATATGTCATGCTCCAAAGAAACTAGATACATGAGGCAAGGCAAGCCATCGATGGGCAAACGAGACCCTAGTCACAACCAACTTTCCTTTCACCTTGCGATCCGCCTAAGGACACTTTCGGCCACTCAACTCCTAGTAGCAATGGGTCAATCAATATGTCAAGACACCTTCCAAATAGATGTATATCTAGGCCTCAAGATAGACGAAAAAGATGCTAAAGGAAAGAAGGTCCTTCCCATCCATTTGAGTGAACTTTGACGGCCACGAGGTTATCCTAGAGATACACATAGCCAATATGCACCGCTTTTGAGTGAAAAGACTTCAAAAACATCAAAAGAAACTCGAGAATCATCCCCGCTTCAAACTCGAACATGAGAACTCCCGCCAGATGTCAAGTTATTGGAAGAGCTCTCCCACTCACGCTTAACGGGCACGCTCCCATTATAACCAACGACCGAGGGATACTCCCACCGACCGGGAGCATCATATCAAATTTGACCATCTCATCGATTCACCCTAAAAAAACGACCACTCAACTAAGCCCACTGAGCGTAATTTCATTCATTTTCTCTCTTTTCCAAAGGAGTACAAGACATTTAGAAATTCTAAACTAAAGGCAATAGTTTTTCTTTTTCCAAAGAAAAGGCGCTCAACACCTTTCTCAAAATAGGTAAGTGGATGAAGACGCAAGTCGAACCCCATGTTCTCAAGTTCTTCAAATCGAGCTTGTGACCCGTCCACTAATCATGGGACCCTTTTGCATATAAAAAGAGGAACCCCCCATGTGACATACAAGTCACAGTGTAAAGCTGCCTAACCTATTCACTCATGGGCTCATAGGTATTGGAGTGTCTCAAACAACGCACCGATCAGCCAGACTTAGGGAATGGACTCTTAGTCACTTTTCGATAAAAAAGATCCGCACAGGGAGGTCGTCGTACTTATCTAAGGAAAGGACTCTAGGTGTTTGATCCCATCTATTCTAGCCATCCACTCTTGAGCTTCTAATAAGAAGTAAGAAACTGCACTACTGAAGATATCCATTGTCGAACGTTAGAAAAACTTTCAAAACTATGCTTGTGATGCTTGCTTGAGCCCAACAATTGCCTTTTCTTTTTTAGCTTACAGACTCTTATATGTCCTTTTCGCTGAAGCCAGGTGGTTGTTCTCTTTTTTAGGTGATGGAAGGAAAACTATACTGTGGACTGATCCGTGGTTGTCCCAGGGAAGAATTGTAGATGTTGTTGGAAGGAATGTGATGCTTTACTTTGGATACTATTTGGTGAGTAGATTTCTAGTGAATGGACAAGGGCCCTCCCCTTTCACCTCAACTCTGCTCATGGGAAGATAGAAAAAGGGTGGAACTTCCTACCCGAGGTACACAAGATCAGTTGTGTGGAGCAAGGAGGCCGAGGGAGTTTTCTATGGGTCCGCTTGGAATGTTATCATACGCCCATCCAGTTGAATGGTCTCATGTTGTTTTTCGAAAGAAATATGACATACCAAAAGAGGCCTGTTGTGCATTTATTAATGTGGTGAGGCTACCGATGTAGACTGCTTAGCAGCAGGGGGGTAGCAGTGACGAGTAACTCGGCCGGTTCAATTCCCTTGCTGGCCTCCGGTTGTATGTTAGACTAGCAGCTCAACGAACGACTCCCTTCGCTACGGTCAGTGTCAAATGTATGATAGGCTACGAACGACGCCTAGGTTTCTCCCGAGGTTCTTCGAGGTCTGTATCTAAAGTCAATCCCTTTAGCAAGGCGCTAGCTTACCAAAAAAGATGCATATACAGCTTGTCGAGACAGTCACAATTTCATACCTTCGTAGCCTAAAATCCATTTGAGTACTGAGCTGGAAAAACATTGCTTACTCAGCGATAAACTAATGTCTTAATAAGGGAATCGCCTTGGAAAACAAAAGAAGTAGTGGAAGGGGAGCGTGGGTTCAATTCTCATTGATGGCACCGAGAGAGGTTTTCATTTCATACATGCTGCATGCAATTGATGCATTTTCCAATCCATTCACGGATAAAAAAATCCACAGCTTGTGGCTGGTCTCCTTCGAGATTTTTTTGACGTATATAGTTATCGAGTACCGTAAGCGCTGAGAGAAGATTTTCTCTAAGTTCGCCCATACGTGGCACATGAATGTCAAACAAAGAGAAGAACTATTAGAAAACAACGGGTTGTATGCATCGTAAGAAGCAAAAGGGCATACAAAGCCATCCAAGTCGAAGCATCGACGTTGATTGGATCGCTATCGAACCAAGAAAGAGTACTACAAGGGTTGTAGACGAGAGAGAGGTGTCCATGACTAGAAGGAGGTCAATCAACATAAATCGTTTTCTTTTGAAAACAAACGATCGATGGATAAGCAAATCGATCTTATCTTCCACCTATCAACATAGAGCACAAAGTCATTTGATCCAAAGGCGATTTTTTCCGAGAGTCGTGGTCTCGTTGATTAGAGCACTTTTCTTTCAAACATGATCCACAAAGCGGTCGGTGGAAAGAAAGGACAAAACAAATAGAATAGGTTGAGTTGCTTGGCAAGACAAGAGGAGTGGTTCCCGGGACTTGAAAGCGAATGGTTCATGCCAAGAAGACGGAACACATCATGGGATACGTGAAGACCTTGGTTCAAAAGGCTAGAGAGTAGTTAGTCGAAGATCCCGGTTGGAACTCTCAATCTTTCTTGGACAACGGCACTCTATGAACTCGAACTAGAAGACGAATTGAACTATTCTACTACTTTTCACATATTGACTCTTAGACTCTATCATTCATTACCCGTGATGTCCTTCATTTGCTCTTTCATTTGATCTATGTCTTCTTTCATGCATGCACCGAGATCAACTCCAAAAGAACTGCCCAAAGAAAGATCAAAACCCGGTCTTTGTTGGAGCTTCCTTGAGTGAGAATCTTCCTCAATAGAGAAATCATATCTTGGGGAATTCATTGAAGAGCAGCAATGGAAGCGCTTTAGAAATTTGGAGAATGAATGAATTGAATGGGGAAAACAAAGAGCCCTTACCTACCCCTGAGGGCACAATCGAACTCAGCACCAAGGCACCCTCTCGTGAGAGCCTATAGCTCAATGACTTATGGAGAGTAGCATCTCGCGGTCCAATGGAAAGGTGCGGAGCACTAAATAGAAACAAGATCTGATGTCAAAGAGGGGTTTATCGCAGGCATGGCTTTCTAAAAGAAAAAAGAAATGACAAAAGATAGAGATGAAAGAAGGACCAACGACGATCCTATACTAAAGGCGTTAGATAAGGAGGAGTAGGAGGAGCTTTTTTCATTGAAGTAGAGACATAATCGAATGATGACGAGAGAGAATGAGAAAAAGCCTAAAGGGGAGAGCACTTCGCAATTTCACTTTGAGTACGGGAAGTCCGCAGGGAGGAATTCATCCGGCGTATACGCTTTTTCACCGAGGGTGGATCAAGCGACAGCAAAAAAATTGAAAACGAAGCACTTCGTCTATGAGCATTCTAGAAAGGATCGAATATGATCCTAATCATTCTTCTCAGATCACTCTAGTATGATGGATCGAGGGTGCCGCTACGCTGACAGAGGAAATGCAACACGAACACGATAGAAGAGTTTGTTCCGCCGATCCTCGAATCTACCACGACACCACCATCTTTGCCTATTTTCGTTCTCTTCCCCGCCGAAAGTGGATCAAAGAAAGGTAGCTTGCTCCTGCTGCTTGCTTACGCTTTATGTAGTGGTCGGCCTTCCTACCTTCATGCCTCCTTGGTCGAAGAGCCTGCGCAGGAAGCAAATAAACAAGGACGCTTTTCTTTTCTCGCCTCTCCCTTGGCCAAGGGAGAGACGCATTCCTTTCCTTCGGTAGTTTTTGGCTTTCCCAAGGATGATAGCAAGTAAAGCTCGCCCGCTGAATGAGAGAGAAACTTATAGGAAAAAGACGTTTTCGCGAGATCGAAGGGGAGAACGCATGCTCGGGCACATAGGATCAAACGTCCGCTTGGCAACAAAGAAAATTTAGGGCTTGGAGTCAGCCGAGCATAACGAATCAAAGCCGGATCAAGATAGCTTGCCCGCCATGAAGAATGGAGCGTGCAAAGTCGATCGCACTGTCGGTGAGCCGCTGGTCCTAAGCAATGTCTTCGCACCCAACTAGAATCTCCTTTAGGGAGGCACCAACATGGAACTGACCGATGCGTATCCAATCCTACCGTGAGATGTCCAAATGATGGCGCCGAATTGCTAGCCACCATTGTTATATACTATGTATAGTGTATAGTGTAGTGTAGTATACTATAGTACTATACTATGTATAGTATAGTATAATAGTAATAGTATAGTGTGCTTAGTGTGTATAGTGTCATACTATGCACCATACTATACTATACTACTATATATATATATAGTAATAGTAGTATGCATATGGTATATGTAGATAGTATTGTAAGTATGCATTGTATTGTATTATATTATATTTTATAACTATACTACACTATATTATAGTGTATAGGGTGTATACTATACTACTACATATTATATATTATATATTATACATACATACAACATTATATACTATATTACTGTGTAATATATATTATATATACTACACTATATATTACTATACTATACACTATACTTATAATAGTTAGTGTAGATATATCATATACCAGGTGCATAGTAAGACGACACAATTACACTAATAATCCACAAGATAACACTATAACACAACTATATGTAGTATACTATACATAGTTATCTCTATACACTATACTACACTATATACTATTATGTATAATGTATATTGTACATACTATTTAACATATAGTATTTAAGTATGGATACTACATAGTATGTATTGTATTATACCAGATAACATACATATAGTAGTTGGCACACATAGTGTATAATATAATATAGTATATATATAATTAATATAAGATAAAGATAGATAGAATATTGTGTATACAAGTATATATAAACAACCACTATATTAATATACCATACCATACATAGAGTGAAGGTTTTATATATAAAGTGTATATTATGTGCATACCAATACATACACTTATATTATACCATACCATTTATAGCACCATATATAAGAAGTGTTGTAGCATTACACAAAGGTTATAATATGTGTATGGCACTATATTAGTAGTATATATAATATAATAGTAGTAATATATACAATAATATATTATATATACATAATACCATACAAGTAGTATATAGTTTGGTACATAACCATACCATACCATACCACACCAACTAGCATGATATATGTATAATAACATAAGTATAAGAGTTATACTATACCACACTACACTATACTTTATGTATGTAATTATATATACTATCAGATAACATAGTATACTTGTAAAGCATTATAAGATAGATAAGATAAGTAAAAACCATATACGTAGTGTTACACCATAGTATAGCATATATACACACAATATAATAACATAAGTATGTTATACACCAGTGGAACCATATACCATACACCACACCACACCATACACTATACACATAATATATTACACCATAAGATAGGTAAAGGTAGTATATAATATTATACACCATTAAAACACTACATATAGTATATAGTATATCACATATATTATAATACATATACTATATACGATATAGTATTGTATTGTATTATATTGTATTGTATGGAATAAATACAAGTGTTGTGTATAGTATAGTATATATGCAACATTACACTATACTAGATATCATATATACATAATATACCACACCATACATTATATTATACCAATAATACTGTATAATATAAGAGTGTAAAGAGCATACAATATAATATATCAGTAAGTAATACTATAACACCATAGTATACCATCGATATAATATATGTATAAGAATAATTATAAATAGTATACCATACCACAATATTATATGTATGCATATAAGCATAATAATATACCATACCACATTAACTATATATACATAACACAATCAGATTACACATATACCATGTAGTATGGTTAGCATATAATATAATACAAGAAAGCAAAATAATAGGTATATGTAGTAAGTAGCATGCAAGCATAATATACAAGATAACAGAAAGTGTAAAGATAACATATACCATATATTATGTAACATAAAGCATAAAGATATGGCATAGCATAGCATAAGATATAATATCGTATATAGTATTATAAACGTAAGATAAGATAGGATAGCATAAACAAGCATAGATATAAATATGTATACTACCACATAGTTTATGATTGTACCATACCATATAACATACCACATATAGTAGTGTTGGCAAATATTGGTGTACATAAGTTATAGCAAGCGTGTAGCGTAGATAAATATATAATACAAGATACACCATACCATACACCATACCATACAATTACCATACCATATACACTACAACTAACCATATATACTATATACTATAATACACACCATATTACATTATACTATATAATATAAAGTTATAGTAAAGATCACAACACCATATATATATAATATACTATATATTATAAGATAAAGATTATAGTTAGTTATAAGATGTGAGCAAGTATACATTATATAATATAGAAGACACCATACTACACCATACCATTATACTATATATATACACTATACACTATACTACATATACTATATACTATAATACACACTATACTATATTATAATATATAATATAGCATTATAGTATAGTATCACAACACTATACTATATACACAACACTATACTATATTATATATTATTGTATATTATTACTATACACTATATATACTATACTATACTATACTATATACTCTACTACATATATATAGTGTATATAGTATAGTATAGTGTATAATAACACTACTATATTATATAGTGTATAATAATAACTAACTAACTAATAAACTAATAAAAACTAATTCCTAATAATAAAACTAATAATAACTAACTAAAAAACTAAACTAATAACTAATAACTAAACTAATAATAATTAAACTAATAAACTAATAACTAAATAATAAAACTAAAACCAAATAATAACTAAAAAACTAAACTAATAAACTAACAAACTAATTAAAACCTAATAACTAAACTAATAAAATAAATAATAATAAACTAATAACTAATAAAACCTAATAACTAAAACTAATAAATAATAAACTAACTAATAATAACAATAAACTAACTAAACTAATAACTAAAAACTAAACTAATAATAATAAAACTAAAATTAATAACTAAATAACTAAATAACTAACTAATAACTAATAAATAAAATAATTAACTAATAACTAATAACCTAATAGTAATAATAATAACTAAACTAAAACTAATAAACCTAATAATAACCTAAACTAATAAATGTAATAATACCAAACTAATAACTAATAAAACAAATAAACAAATAATAATAGTAAACTAATAATTAAAATAATAAATAAACTAATAATAATAAAACTAAATAAATAAATAAACTAATAACTAATAATAACTAAACTAATAATAATAAACTAAAAACTAATAACTAATAACTAATAATAATAATAATAATAAACTAACTAATAAAACTAAAAACTAAATAAACTAATAACTAACTAACAAAACAAAATAAATAAACTAAAACAAATAATAAAAGTTAAACCTAAACATAAACTAATAAAAATAAAATAATAATAACTAATAACTAATAAAACTAATAACTAAACTAATAACTAATAAATAATAACTAATAATTAAACTAATAATTAAACTAAAAAACTAAAAAACTAATAACTAATAAAATAACTAACAAAACTAATAATAAATAACTAAACTAAATAACTAAACTAATAAAACAAATAACTAATAAAAAACTAATAACTAAAAAATAAACCTAATAATAAAACAAACTAAATAACTAAACTAATAACTAATAACAAAAATTAATAAATAATAATAACTAAAAAAACTAACTAATAACTAATAACTAATAATAAACTATTAAATAATAATAACTAAATTATAACTAATAATAAACTAATAAACAAATAATAATCATAATTAATAACTAACTAACTAATAAATAACTTGTAAAACTAATAACAAATAACTAAATAAAACTAATAATAACTAAATAATAACTAACTAATAACCTAACTAATAACTAAACTAATAACTAAAAAACTAATAATTAATAAACTAAAACTAATAACTAACTAACTAATAATAACTAATAATTAAAATAAAAAATAACTAAACAAACTAACTAATAACTAATAACTAATGAGAATAACCTAATCATAAATAAAAATAAAAATAATAAACTAATAAAACTAACAACTAAACTAAATAAAATAAAACTAACTAATAGATATTAATAAAACAAAATAACCAAAGTAATAAAATAAAACTAACTATCTAATAATAATATAATAAAATTAATAAAACTAAAAACTAAAACCTAATAACTAAAACTAATAACTAAACTAATAAACTAAACTAATAAACTAAAACTAATAGTTAAGCTAATAAACTAAAATAATAAACTAAATAATAAAATTAATAAATAACTAAATAACTAATTAATAATCAAAACCTAAAACTAATAACTAAGTAACTAAACTAAAACTAATAATTAATAAAATAACCTAACTAATAATAATAACTATATAATAATAAAAAACTAACTAGTAACTAATAACAAATAATAATAATAATAACTAAACTAATAAATAATAATATCAAACTAATAAATAAACCTAATAAACTAATAATAATAGCTAATAAAACTAACTAAACTAAACTAAAAACCTAATAACTAAAAACCTAAACCTAATAATAACTACTAATAAACTAAACTAATAACTAAACTAATAAAACTAAACTAATAATAACTAAAACTAATAACTAACTTAATAAATAAATAAATAAATAACTAATAACTAATAACTAATAACTAATACCTAAAAAACTATTAATAATAAACTAATAAAACTAATAACTAACTAATAACTAAAACTAAATAACTAATTAATAACTAATAACTAAAAAACTAATAACTAATAACTATTAACTAACAATAACTAATAAACTAAAATAATTACTAACTAATAACTAAATAATAACTAAACTAATAACTAAACTAATAACTAATAATAAATAATAACTAAACTAAATAACTAAAACTAATAATAACTAATAATAACTAAACTAAAACTAATAAACTAAGAATAGCTAAAAACTAACTAAATAATAATAAACTAACCTAAAACTAATAACTAACTAACTAAAAACATAATAACTAAACCTAATAAACTAATAAACTAATAAATAATAATAACTAAACTAATAATTAATAAACTAATAAACTAATAACTAACTAATAATAACTAATAATAACTAACTAATAAATAATAACTAACTAACTAACCAAGAAAGCTAATAACTAACCTAATAATAACTACTAATAAACTAAACTAATAACTAAACTAATAAAACTAAACTAATAATAACTAAAAACTAATAACTAACTTAATAAATAAATAAATAAATAACTAATAACTAATAACTAATAACTAATAACTAAAAAAACTATTAATAATAAACTAATAAAACTAATAACTAACTAATAACTAAAACTAAATAACTAACTAATAACTAATAACTAATAAAAATTAATAACTAATAACTATTAACTAATAACTAATAAACTAAAATAATAACTAACTAATAACTAAATAATAACTAAAATAATAACTAAACTAATAACTAATAATAAATAATAACTAAACTAAATAACTAAAATTAATAATAACTAAACTAAAACCAATAAAGTAAGAATAGCTAAAAACTAACTAAATAATAATAAACCAACCTAAAACTAATAACTAACTAACTAAAAACATAATAACTAAACCTAATAAATTGACAAACTAATAAATAATAATAACTAAGCTAATAATTAATAAACTAATAAACTAATAACTAACTAATAATAACTAATAATAACTAACTAATAATAATAATAACTAACTAACAAACTAATAAAACTAATAACTAATAAACTAAATAAAACTAAAACTAACTAATATTAACTAATAAACTAAAATAATAAAACTAATAAACCTAACTAACTAATAATAATAATGACTAAATAATAATAATAATAATAACTAACTAATAACTAATAAACTAAACTAATAAAACTAATAACTAACTAATAAAAACCTAATAACTCATAATAAAACTAAACTACTAACTAACTAATAAACTAACTAATATGAACTAATAAAGACTAATAAAACTAATAACTAAACTAATTAAAATAAAACTAAATAACTAAACTAATAATAACAACTAACTAATAAAAAACTAAACTAATAACTAATAAACTAAACTAATAAAACTAAAATAACTATTAATAACTAATAACTAACTAATAAAACTAATAACTAAAAACTAAAACTAACTAAATAACTAACTAATAACTAAACTAATAACTAATTAAATAACTAACTAATAATAAAACTAACTAATCATAAACTTATAATTAATAACTAAACTAAACTAAAACTAATTAACTAATAACTAACTTAAAAACTTTAAAAACTAAATAATAAATAAACTAAAAAACTAATAACTAATATAAAAACTAATAAACTAATAACTAATTAGTAATATAAAAAGTAATAAAAACTAATAAAACTAATAAACTAATAACTAATAAAAATATACTCATTGAGCTAATAACTAATAATAACTAAAGTAATAACTAAAAAATAAAAAATTAATAATTAATAAATAAGTAAAATAAATAAACTAAAACCTAATAACCTAAACTTAAACTAACTAAAATATTAATAACTAATAAACTAATAACTAAAACTAATAATAAAAAAACTAAAACCTAAATAACTAAACTAATAAAACTAATAACTAATAATTAACTAATAAAAAAATAAAACTAAATAAAAACTATTAAACTAATAGCTAATAACTAACTAAAAACTAATAACTAAACTAAAAAACTAAATAATAGCTAATTAACTAAAAACTAATAATAAAACTAATAATTAAAATAACTAATAAATAATAAACTAATAACTAATAACTAATAAACTAAAAACTAATAATAACTAAACCTTAAAAACATAAAAATTTAAAACAAAATTAAATAAAACCTAAAAAATAAAATAAATTAAAAAACCTAAACCTAAATAAAATAAAAACCTCAACTAAAACATAAAAAATAAAAACTAAACTAAAAGGTAAACTAAATAAACCTAATCCTATTGGTTTACTTAATTTAAAAAATAATTAAAAAAATACATAAACAAATAAATAACCCAAACCCTAAACCCTAAACACTAAACCCTAAAACTCACCTTAAACCCTAAACCTAGAACCCTAAACCCTAAATCATGAAACCTACAACTCTAAACCCTAAACCGTATTCTCTAAACCCTAATCCCTAAATCCCAAAAACCTAAAAACCTAAACCTAAACTAAATAAAATCTAAAAATAAAATAAATAAAAAACTTAAACCTAAATAAAATAACAAAATAAATAAAAATAAAACCTAAACTAAAACCTAAACATAAACCTAGAAATAAAATAAAATAAAAAATAAAACTAAAATAAAATAAAATAAATAAAAACTTAAACTAAACTAAAAAATAAAATAAACCTAAAAATAAAAAAAACTTAAATAAAATGAAAACTAAACATAAAATAAAAATAAAATAAACCTAAAATAAAATAAAACAAAAACTAATTAAAAACCTAAACCTAAAAAGTAATCAAAACTAACTAAAAAAAAGCTAAATAACTAACTAATAACTAATAAACTAATAACTAAACTAGAAAACTAATAACTAATAAAAACTAAACCTAATAACTAGTAAAACTAATAAACTAACTAATAAATAAACTAAAACTAATAACTAATAAATAATAACTAATAACTAATAACTAAAACTAATAACTAATAAAACTAAACTAATAAATAACTAACTAATAACTAATAACTAAAACTAATAAAAACTAAAAAACCTAATAATTAAAACTAACTAACTAATAGAAACTACTAACTGATAATACCTAATAAAATGAACTAATAAACTAAACTAACTAATAACTAAAACTAAAACCAAATAAAACTAAAAATAAAATTAATAACTAACTAACTAATAACTAATAGGTAAACTAAATAAACTTAAGCCTACCGGTTTACTTAATTTGAAAAATAATTAAAATAATAAATAAATAAATAATTAACCTTAAACCTAAAACCTAAACACTAAACACTAAAACTCACCTTAAACCCTAAACCTAGAATCCTAAATCCTAAGCCCTAAACCCTGAAACCTACAACTCTAAACCCTAAACCCTAATCCCTAAACCCTAAACCCTAAAAATCAAAAAACCTAAACCTAAACTAAATAAAATCTAAAAATAAAATAAATAAAAAAACTTAAACCTAAATAAAATAACAAAATAAATAAAAATAAAAACCTAAACTAAAACCTAAACCTAAACCTAGAAATAAAATAAAATAAAAAATAAAAACTAAACTAAAATAAAATAAATAAAAACCTAAACTAAACTAAAAAAAAATAAAATAAACCTAAAATAAAAAAAACTTAAATAAAATAAAAGTAAACATAAAATAAAAATAAAATAAACCTAAAATAAAATAAAACAAAAACTAATTAAAAACCTAAACCTAATAAGTAATAAAAACTAACTAACAAAAAACTAAATAACTAACTAATAACTAATAAACTAATAAACTAATAACTAAACTAGAAAACTAATAACTAATAAAAACTAAACCTAATAACTAGTAAAACTAATAAACTAACTAATAAATAAACTAAAACTAATAACTAATAAAACTAATAATAACTAAATAAACTAATAACTAATAATAATTAAACTAATAACTAATAAAACTAAACTAATAAATAACTAACTAATAACTAATAACTAAAACTAATAAAAACTAAAAACCTAATAACTAAAACTAACTAACTAATAAACTAACTAATAAAACTATTAACTAATAACTAATAAAATGAACTAATAAACTAAACTAACTAATAACTAAAACTAAAACTTAATAAAACTAAAAATAAAATTAATAACTAACTAACTAATAACTAATATTAATAACTAACTAAAACTAACTAATAAAACTAATAACTAACTAAAAGAAATAAAATTAAACTAATAACTAAAAATAACTAAACTAAAAACTAAACTAATAACTAATAACTAATAATAATAACTAAACTAATAACTAAACTAAATAACTAATAACTAATAAATAATAAACTAATAATTAACTAACTAATAAACTAATAGCTGACTAATAATAACTAATAATAAAAAACTAACTAATAATTAACTAATAAAAACTAACTAAATGAATAACTAATAACTAAAAATAAATAACTAAACTAATAACCTAAAATAATTCTAAAACTAACTAATAACTAATAAACAACTAACTAGCTAACTGATAATAAAATAACTAAAACTAACTAGCTAACTAATAATAAAATAACTAAAACTAACTAACTAAAACTAATAAAATAAAAAACTAAATAATAAAACTAACTAAAACTAACTAACTAATAAATAAATAATTAATAATTAAACCTAATAAAACTAATAAACTAATAATTAACTAATAAACTAATAATAAAAAAAATAACTAACTAATAATAATAACTAATAATAACTAACTAAAAATAATAAATAAATAACTAATAAAAATAATAATAATAACTAATAAAATAATAAACTAATATAATGACTAATAAAACTAAACTAAAATTAACTAACTAATAAACTAATAAACCAACCAACTAACTAAAACTAACTAATAACAAATAATAATAAAATTGACTAAACTAACTAAAAATGATAATAACTAACTAATAACTAACTAATAATAATAAACTAATAACTAATAATAATTAAACTAAATAAATAACTAATAACTAATAAAACTCATAACTAAATAACTAACTAATAATAATTAAAAACTAAACTAATATCTAAACTAACTAATAGCAAATAAACTAAAACCTAAATAACTAAAAAACTAAAACTAATAAAATAAATAACTAAATATTAACTAACTAAACCTAATAATTAAAATCTACTAAAATAATAACTAAAACTAATAAAACTAATAACTAAATTAATAAAACTAACTAATAACTAAAACTAATAATAAAACAAATAACTAATAAAAACTTACTAAACTAATAACTAATAATAACTAAATAACTAACTAACTAATAAAAATAACTAATAAAACTAATAATAATAAACTAATAAACTAAAAAGTAAATAGCCTAATAAAACTAACTAAAGTAAACTAAAAATACTAATAAATAATAAACTAAAAAATAAATAACTAAACTAATAAATAATAAATAATAAAACTAATAATTAAAACTAAATAAAACTAACTAAAAATAACTAATAAACTAATAACTAAACTAACTACAAATGAACCGCAGGTGCATCTGGTGGGACTTGTATCTCCAATTTTGGCTATTTCGAAGCCTTGCCGTGGCACGAACGGGTTTCGCATGAACACAATTTGCCGCAAATCTCCAGCGGGGCGACCGCACCAGCACATTGGACCCCATTAGAACTTTTCAGTTAAGCGTGCTTGGGCGAGGGCTGTACTATGATGGGTGACCTCCTGAGAAGTCATCCTGTTGAAGCATCTATCGCCCATTTTATTTTCTTTTAGTTTTATTTTATTTTACCATTGACGGAGAACTCAGAGATCGACTCCAAAACGTCATTGATGAGATGCCTCGAACTAAAAGACATGAGCCATGGGGCCCACGCGGCTGATCTTCTCATCTCGTGTGGAGGCCGCACGAAAATTTTCATAACTTCACCAATGATCATCCGATTCACCATTATGACCCCAATCCGGAAAGATCTTCGCTACATGACGTGCATGAAGTCGCATGCATCTGGACCCGTATCTCGATTTCGCTCCTTACCGCTAGTATGGGTTCGATGAGTACAATTTACAGAATCACCAACGGCGCACCGCCAGACCAAGATCCCATGAGAACTCTTCAGTTAAGCTTGCTTGGGCGAGAGCAGTATTATGATTGGTGTCCTCTTGGGAAGTAGTCGTGTTGAACCATATGTTGATGCCGCCCATTTTATTTCATTTTTTTATTTTATTTTACCGTTGACACCAGAGAATTAGGAGATCGACTCTAAAAATGTCATTTATGGGATGCCTCAGACTGGAAAAGATGAGTCGTGGGGCCCACACTGTTGATTTGCGCCTCTCGTGTGGAGGCCGCATGAAAATCGCTAAAACTTCATGCACGATCATCCGATTCGCCATTATGATCCAAATTCAGAAAGATCTCCGTGGAGCGCATGATGCGCAGATGTGACAAAGGCGCATCTAGCGGGACCCGTATATCCGATTTTGGCTATTTCGAAGCCTTATCGTGGCATGAACGGGTTCCGGATGAGCACAATTTGTGGCAAAATCTCAGGAGCGATCGCATTCAAGACACCGATCCCATGAGAACTCTTCGCTGTGCTTGTAAAAGAGAAAGATATGATGGGTGACCTCTTGGAAAGTCATCGTGTTGAACCATCTATTGATGTCGCCCATTTTATTTATTTTTATTTTTATTTTATTTTACCGTTGATGCCGGTGAACTCGGTGATCGACTTTGAAAATGTCATCAATGGGACACCTTAGATTGAAAAACATGAGTCGTGGGGCCCACAGGGATGCTCCGCACATCTCGTGCCGAGGCCACATGGAAATCGCCCTAACTTCTCGCAAGATCGTCTGATTCAACATTATGACCCCAACCCGAAAAGATCTCCGCGGGGCACATGACACGAAGATGAGCCGCAGGCACATCTAGCGGAGTTCGTATCTTCGATTTCAGCTATTTCGAAGCCTTACCGCGGCATGGAAGGGTTCCGGATGAGCACAATTTGCGGCAAAGCTCTAGCAAGCGTGACAACACCAGCACACCAGATCATATGAGAACTCTTCAGTCATGCGTGCTTGGGCGAGAGCAGTATTATGATGGTGACCTCCTGGGAAGTCATCGTGTTGAACCATCTGTTGATTCCGCCCCTTTATATCCTTTTATTTTTATTTTATGTACTGTTCACGTTGTAGAACTCGGAGATTGACTCTGATAACGTCATTGATGGGATGCCTCAGACTGAAAAACACAAGCCGTGGGGCCCACACGGCTGATCCGCACATCTCGTGCACAAGCCGCATGAAAATCACCATAACTTAGCGCACGATCGTCCGATTCGCCTTTATGACCCCAATCCGGAAAGATCTCCGTGGGGAGCACAACGTGCAGATGCGCCAAAGGCGCATCTAGCGGGACCCGTATCTCTGATTTCGACTAGTTCGAAGCCTTACTGTGGTACGAATGGGTTCCGTATGAGCACCATTTAAGAAAAATCTCTACCGGGTGCGACCGCACCAAAGACACCATCTCAAGAGAACTTGTTAAGCTCGCTGGGCAAGAGCGATTATGATGGGTGACCTCTTCGAAGTCTTGTTGAACCATCTATTGATGTCGCCCATTTATTTCCTTTTATTTTTATTTTATTTTACCGTTGATGACGCAGAACTCGGAGATCGACTCTGAAAACGTCGTCGATGGGATACCTCGAACTAAAAAAACACAAGTCATGGGCCCACGCGACTGATTCACGCATCGTGCGGAGGCCGCACAGAAATCACCATAACTTCATAAACGGTCGTCTGATTCACCATTATGACCTCAATCCGAAAAGTAAAAAATAAAAGTAAAAGTAATATGTTTTGTATTAGATCTAGGTCATTTTTCATGCCATTACATGATCTAGCCTCTTAGGGAGTGAGTTTAAGGACTTGGTCAATTTCTAAAGTAAATAATAATAGCCTAGCTATCTTGCATAAAGCATATGACTTGCCTATATGAATTTAAAATTGTAAGAGGAGTTAGTTCCCAGTGTTGTAAGTCAAGTCAAGTGGTTTGTCCTCTCTTATAGAGGCAAACCAAATACCCATTTTACCTTAGATTTAGGTCGTGTTTTTAGCCCTCGCAAAAGTTCTCTAGATTTAAGTTCTGAGGTTGTTTCTCCCTTCTATGGCATAAGCATAAATCCTCACTTCTTAGGTATTTCCATAACCTTGTATTGTGGAATTATAAGCCCTAAACTTTTAATAAAAATTCAACTCAAATAAATAATTCAATTTCAAAAATATAAAGTTCAACCATAGATAGTTTTGGGATGTTTACTAGGCTTCCTAGTATCCCAAACATACCCTACTCATTTCTATTTGGCTTCGATAATAACTCACTCTTTTTGATCGATCCTATTTGATCTTCCAAAATAAACTAATCGATTGATAGTCCTACCTACTGAAATCTTTGGAGACAATGAGCATTTACCTTAATCAAGAGTATTCCTAAGAATCTCATTCCTTAGGATGTAATTAACTATGGAGGCTTGCCTCTATAGGGAACTTGATGAACCCGATTTAAAATAAATCCTGCTTTACTTTTCCATGTAAGTAGGGAATCTCCTGCATATACGCAAAACCAATAATGTGCTTATACACTACATACAAATTAAAGATAATGTATGTATTATAGTATAATATATATAATGTGTATATACTACTATAACATAATTTATAGATATTGTACAAGATATATGTAGTAAGATATAAATATTATAAAAGCAAGGAGTGTATAATATAGAAGAAGTATAAAATTTAATATACTATAACACCATACCATAGCAACACAGTAAGTGCGTTTAGTAGCCAGGCGCGGGGTTAAGTATGTGGGTAGATAGGTATATATTAGTACATACACACAATAATATAATATTATATACTATTCACTATATACTATTACGCGAGTACCATACCATACTATATAAGTCAAGGTGTAGCATATGTATGTGTATATAGCATAGGTATATTAAGAACACTACACATATAATTAGTATAGTATTATTATATCAGATAAAGGTAGTACATATACCATATACTATATATTGATATCATACCACACATACTATACACATATACATACACACACATAATTACTGTATCATGTGCAGCATATGAGTGTATATTAGTAAAGATATAATTATAATATATGCAGATAATATAAAGATGTAAAGACTATTACACCACTATATACCATTACCATACCATCTCCAACATATATATGTGTATAAAGCATATGATACCATATGCGCATAAAGGCGCATGTATATACAAAAAAAAGCCAAGATATTGGCTAAGATCACACCATAATAACGTGATAAAGATATCTTTACTAATAATGTCCAAACACACACACGCCAAATAATATAAGATAAGTACCATACCACAATATTATAACATATGCATAATATACTACACCAAGCGTTGTTAATATACCAAGATATATTGCACCATCCCACACATAATATGTATGCGTATAATATGCATAGTGTAGTTTAAGTAATATATATATACAAGATACATGCCAATGTGATAACACCATGCATGTGAAACGATAAAGGCAAAGTACAAAACCACATACCAAGAATATTATAATATAATGCATTGTAGCACTACATTACTGCCAATATACCACACCACACTATACCATACCAAACATCTTTACCCACACACTATTAACCACATAGTAATAGTATAATATATTATAGTTTATTGTATATTGTACTACATATAATGCATATGTACCATTATGCTACCACATGTATATGAATAATTATATACACTGCACTATACTATACATTATATACACACCACCATATATTATATCGTCGTATTATATACTACACACTACACTATATTATATATACTAGAATACACCACTATACCATATGCTATATTATATTTTATAGCATAAGCATCGTGTGTTATAATATCTATCAGTATTGTATGTTACATGTGATATACATCACCACGATCACTACATATATAGTGTACTATTACTATATTCTATATACTATATATACTACACTATATTATACATTATATACTACCCTACACTATACTATATATATATATTATGTGTCTATACTACAATACACACACCAATTCAACCATACCATATATACCTATTTTATTACCGGTGAAGTGCAGAATATTACACTACTATAATCTATACCACCATACCATACATATATGTTGTATAGATAGACACCACATAATATCATATGCGGTGATATAAGATATGTAAAGATATTAAGAATATGATAAGATGTTATACCAAGCAATATTTACATAATATTAATATAGTTTATTATGCATATAATCAGATAATTACTATATTAACACCATACACAGTATAGTACATGTAATGCATATAAGATACCAGTAAAATATATAGTATATGTAAAAGCATAATTATTATTACTATATACACATTTATAATTATATAATATTATTACAATATTATTACTATATAATTATAAATAATATTATTATACATACAACACCAATATTATACGCCAACATTATACTTATGAATGTCTATTATATTACAAGATAGCATAAAGTATAGATAAGTGTGTATATATAGCATAACGTAAAGATATAGCAAGTAGCAAGCATAATAAAGATAGCATATATTATACCATATTATGTAACATAGTGTATGTATAAGATTGTGGTATTATTTATAGCATAGTACATATATACATATATACCATTTATACATTTATGCAAAATGTAATATTATGCTACCATATCTTACCATAATATTTATTAACGTATTACCATGCGCTGTTATGTAAGCATGTAGTGCTTCATATACATAGATTCTCTACCACATTACATATATATACCAGGTATACACACCATACATACACCATATATGCCCATGCATATGTATAATATTGTCATTATTATACACCATATATACACCATAGTAATGCACATTACATATGTAAGGTGTGCAGAAGTGAAATAACATATATACCAGTATAACGTTATATTATATGTAGTGCAAACATACATGTAATATGTAATTACCACAGATATAAGATGATTTACATACATCTGCATGTATAATATGTGTAATGTATGTATTACACCATATGTTTGTGCATGCAGAGTACCGAATGACATCATCTCTACAAATATTATGCAACATTGCTATATATGTGCCACTATATATAAGGGTATACTGTATACAAACAAACTGCCACCAACAATTATGATATACCACACCATACATACATTATAAAACCATACATTATGAGGTTATTATCAATTGTATCATATTAACTATATACACCCCACACATTTCTATAATATTACATAATTATATCGATTGTAGTATTTGTATTACACCATAATATATTATATTATATATTTTGGGCTATATACTACATATACTATATAACATTTAGTGTAGAGGTATATCATATAAGTATAAGTAATGTATATATAGTATATACCATTAGTGAAAGATATTATATATTGGTTTTATATTGGTATACATAAATACAAGTGGCGTGGTTTATGCATATGTGTAGTGTAGCGTCATGCAACACATTACACACAACATATATAGTAGAGTACATCCAAACTATTACCATGTGTAGTATTAGTGAGATATACTATCTACCATATATACATAATATTTTTTATGTACATGGCACAACACGTATTAATGCGGGTATAGCAATGCAATATCGATGCGTGTGCAAGTACATGATGTACAGCATAGGTTTAAGATATAGTCCGAGATAATAATGTTGCGTAACAATGAGTCATACAAGATAACATAACATACCACAACATACTACCATATTATACAGGTTATAGTAACATGTATAATGATATGCAGCATAACACATTATAAGATATTTATAGCGTAGTGCCATGTACCACACCACATAACATCACCATACCACACCATATATATAGACGAATAGTATTCACACAATATAGTAAGATAAAAACATTGGTATATAGTATGTAAGTACACGCATACATAGAATACTGCCATTATATAATTACACACCACTTATAATTACATGCCATACAACAAACAGATACCATACCATATGGTGTAAAAAATAATATATCATTACAATACTATTACAATATGTTAATATGTAATATATAGCATGCGCATATAATACACCATACACCAACATAGTATAATTATATAAAATATACCAACCTCTAAAGTATAATATACCACCATGCATGGCATATAGTACCCACTATACATTACTATATAGACCGTATGTAGATACACCATATTATATGAATATACATATACACCATTTACTACTACACTATACCAAATACTACATTATACACTACTTTATAGACTAGTGTAGTATGTGATATACATTTCATATGTACATACAAGAAAGGCATACTTATGCCACACCACACAATTGTATAACATAATATACCACATAAATATACATCGTACTACACCACAATATACCATACCATACCATTCGATGAGTATAATACACCGCCAATACAATAAATGATGCGATAGATAAGTAGTATATATATACATACTAAGATGCATAATATATGCATTATTTGCATAATTATATGAGAAAAATACACAATCGTAATATACCATATATTACTAGTACAAAAAGATATAGCATATCACAACGTCACATGATATGTAGTATGCAGTATGCAAGATAAAGATACATATAACTGACAACAATCAATTCCATAATGTGTAACATAGAAGCGCAGGTAGCAACGATAATAACCATTATAGTTAATAACATACATTATACATAACACACCATATCATACACCATACCATACCATACGCATACGCAACGACAAGACGTATAACATAAGATAGAAAAGCAGTAAGAAACATAGTGCGTAGTAAACGTAATATATAGTGCGCAGTACACCACACCATAATATGTAGAATAGCATATAACACATAACTATACGATAATAACACCACCAAAGGTATGCGTACTAAGATTGAAATGTAGCGGTGAGTATAGATTGCCGCAGAGTAAGAAGCATTAGTGTACATAAGTGCGTATATGTAATGTATAGTATATTATAGTATAATATATAAGCACATTGTATGGTATAGTATGCAATGTATATAATGTACTATAGTAGTGTAGTGTAGAGGGATGTCATCGTGTTGAACCATCTATTGATGTTGCACATTTTATTTCTTTTTATTTGTATTTTATTTTAATGTTGACGCCGGAGAACTCCATGATCGACTCCTAAAACGTCATCGATGGGATGTCTTGGACTGAAAAACATGAGCCGTGGGGCCCACTAGGTTGATCCGCAGGTCTCGTGTAGAGATTGCATGAAAATCGCCATAACTTCGCGCACGATCGTCCGATTCGCCAATATGACCCTAATCTGGAAGGATCTCTGCGGGAACCATGTTTTGAAGCCTTATCGCGACACATACGAGTTCCGGATGAGCACAATTTGTGGCAAAGCTCTAGCGCAACCACTCGCATATCGATCCCATGATAACTCTTCAATTAAGATATTTGGCGAGAAGATATGAGTGACCACAGAAAATCATCATTTGAATCGTCTATAGATGCTGTGCATTTTATTTCCTTTTATTTGTATTTTATTTTAACGTTGACGTCGAAGAACTCGATGATTGACTCCGAAAACGTCATCGATGGGGTGCCTCGACCAAAACACGAGTTGTGCCCACTGATCCACGATCTCGTGTGAGGCCGCAGTAAATTGCCATAACTTCAAGCACGATCATCCGATTCGCCATTTTGACCCCAATCCGGAAAGAACTCTGCGGGGCGCACGATGCGTAGATGACCACAGCGCATCGCTACATCGACTCCGATTTCAACTATATTGAAGCCTTACTGGCATGATCTGCTGATTAAACAATTTCTCGGGCGCGACCGCACGCACACCGCATCCAATGAGAACTCTTCAGTTAAGCGTGCTTAGGCGAGAGAGGTACTATGATGGGTTACCACTCCTGGGAAATCATCGTGTTGAACTATCTGTTGATGACATGCATTTTATTTTATTTTATTTTTATTTTATTTTAGCATTTACATCAGAGAACTCGGCGATCGACTCTGAAAACGTCATCAATGGAATACCTCAGACTGAAAAACATGAGCCATGGGGCCCACTAGGATGATTCGCGGGTCTTGTGAGGAGGCCGCACGGAAATCACATTAACTTCGTGCACGTTCGTATGATTCGCCATTATGACACCAATCTGAAAAGATCTACGTGGGGCGCACGATGTGCAGATGAGCTGCAGTCACATCTGGCTGGAACCATATCTCCGATTTCAGCTATTTTGAATCCTTACCGCGATACAGATGGGTTCCACATGAGAATAATTTACTGCAAATATCCAGCAGGAGCGACTGCACCTGCACACCAAATCCCATCAGAACTCTTCGCTAATGCGTTTGGGCAGAAAGAAGCTTATGATGGGTGACCTCGGAAATCATCGTGTTGAACCATCCACATGTCGCATTTTATTTTCTTTTATTTGTATTTTATTTTAACGCTGTAGAACTCAATCGACTCAAAAACTTCATCGTTGGGATGCTCGATCAAAACACGAACTCAGGCTGATCCGCATCTCGTGTGGAGGTCGCATAAAATCAACATAACTGCTTCAATCGTCCGATTTGCCGTTATGACCCCAATCCGTAAAGGTCTCGCGAACGCATGGCAGAATGTGACGCATGCCTTGCAGAACCGTATCATTTCAATAATTTCAAAGCCTTACGCGGCATGAACGGGTTCGGATGAGCATAATTTGCAAATCTCCAGCGCACCTACCAAAGACACCGATCACATGATAACTCTTCAGTTAAGCGTGCTTGGGCGAGAGCACTAGTATGATGGGTGACCTCCTGGAAGTCGTCGTGTTGAACCATCTATTGATGCCGCTCATTTTATTTCCTTTTAATTTTATTTTCTTTTACAGTTGACGCTTGAGTACTCGACGATCGACTCCGAATACATCGTTAATGGAATGTCTTAGACTAAAAAACATGAGCCATGAGGACCACGCGATTGATCTGCGCGTCTCGTGCGGAGGCCGCACGAAAATCACCATAACTTCGCAAACGATCGTCCGATTCGCTCGACGCAATCCGGAAAGATCTCGCGGTGCACAATGCACGATGAGTGGGCGTAATGCAAGACTCTTATCTCGATTTTGGATTTCAAAGTCTTACCGCATGGACGGGTTCAACATGGCGCGAATTTGCGAGAAATCTTCGGGGGCGACCGCACGCCGCACTGCATCACATGAGAACTCTTCAGTTAAACATGCTTGGGCAAGTGCAGTACTATGATGGGTGACCTGCTAGGAAGTCATCGTGTTGAATCATCTGTTGATGCCGCCCATTTTATATACTTTTATTTTTATTTTATTTTACCTGAGGAGAACTTGGAGATCAAATTAAAACAACGCTGATGGGATGCCTCAGACTAAAAACATTAGTCGTGGGGCCCACGTGGATGATACGCACGTCTCGTGTGGAGGACGCGGAAATCACCATAATTTTGTGCACGATCGTCTGATTCGCCATTATGAGCCCAATCCGAAAGATCTCCGCGGGGCGCATGACGCGCAGATGAGCATGCATCCAGGACCCGTATCTGACGAAGCTATTTCAAACCTTACCGCGACGACCGCACTAAAGACACGCATCCCATGAGAACTCTTCGCTAAGCATGCTTGGTGAGAGCGATTAATCGGGGTGACCTCCGAAGTCATCGAACCATCTAATGCCGCCATTTTATTTCCTTTTATTTGTATTTTATTTTAATGTTGACGCTATAGAATTCAATGATCGACTCTATAAACGTCATCGATGTGATGCCTCGGACTAAAAAACATGAGCTGTGGGGCCCACTAGACTAATCCGCATATCTCATATGGAGGCCGCACAAATATCATCATAACTGCACAATCCGATTCACCATTATGACCAATCCGTAAAGATCTCGTGTACGAGCGCGTAGTGCTAAGTGCATCTCCGGACCCGTATCTCCGATCGCTATTTCAAGCCTTATCGCACGATAGATTCCTAAGAGCTCAATTTGCAACAAATCTCCAGCGGGAGCTACTACTACACACCGTGATCCCATGAGAGAACTCTTCGCTAAGCGTTTGCGAGAGTAATACTATGAGGTGACCTCGAGAAGTCCATTGACTAATCTTGACGCCCAATTTGTTTCCTTTTATTTTTATGTTATTTTACTGTTGACATCACATAACTTTTAGATTGACTCCGAATACGTCATCGATGGGATGCCTCTTACTGAAAAATATGATGTAGGGCCCACGAGTGGTCAGCAGCTCGGAGTCCGCACAAAATCACCATAACTTCGCGATCGTCGATTCGCCATTATGACCCCAATCAAGAAAATCTCCAGGTGTACTATGCACAAATGTGACCGGTCCATCTCGGTGGACGTATCTCGATTTCTATTTCAAGCTTTACGAACTTGGATGGGTTGATGAGCATTTATGCAAATCTCTAGCGGTGTGACCGCAGCACCGATCCTGAGAACTCGCAGTTAAGCGCTGAGAGCAATATTATGATGGATGACCTCATGGGAAGTCATTATGTTGAACTATCTCTTGATGTCGCATATTTTATTTCCTTTTATTTTTATTTTATTTTACCGTTGACGCCAGAGAACTCGGTGATGGACTCCGAAAACATCGTAGATGGGATGCCTCGGGCTAAAAAATATGATGCACACGCTAATCCGTCTCGCGAAGGCCACAAAAATCACCATAACTTCGCATTATCGTTGATTCGCCATTATAACCCCAATCCGAAAGATCTCGGGCGACAATACGATGAGCCGGGCGATATGGGGACGATTCTCAATTTCGCTATTTCGAGGTTTTACGACGACGACATGAGAACAATTTATGCAAATCTTGGGGTGACCGCACCAAGACACCGATCACATGAGAACTCTTCGCGCGCTTTGAGCCGCTTTTATGACCTCTTGGGAAGTGTTGTGTTGAACCATCTCTATGCCCATTTTATTTCCTTGTATTTTTATTTTATTTTACCTTTGACGCCGGAGAACTTGGTGATCGACTTCGAAAATATCCTTGATGGAATGCCTCGGGCTGAAAAACATGAGTCATGGGGCCCACATGGCTAGTCCATGCCACTCGTGTGGAGGACGCACGGAAATCAGCATCACTTCATGCACGATCATCCAATTAAAGATCTTCACGGACGCGCAGATGAGCCATAGTGCATCCGGGTCGATCGATCTCGATTTGCTACCCCTTACCGTAACGAATGGGTTCTGATTTGCATAATTGCGAAAAATCTCCGGGACGTACCGCACAAAGACACCGCCTTGAGAACTCGCTTAAGCGTGCTGAGAGTAGTACTATAATGGGCGACTCGGGAAGTCGTGTGTTGAACCATCTTTTGATGCCAATTTTATTTCCTTTTATTATTATTTTATTTTTCGATGTCGAGAACTCAGATCGACCAAAATGTCGCTGATGGGATGCCTCAATGAAAACACGAGCGGGGGCCCACGCGGGATCCTTCATGGCAAGGCCGCAAGAAAGTTGCCATAACTTCGCGCACGATCATCCGATTCGCCATTGTGACCCCAATTTGGAAAGATCTCCGCGGGCCACCATGAGTCGCATGCGCATCTAGCAGGACCCGTATATCCGATTTTGGCTATTTCGAATCCTTATCGCAGCACGGATGGGTTCTAGATGAGCTTGATTTTCGACAAAGCTCAAGCGGGCGCAACCACACCTGCACACCAGATCCCATGAGAACTCTTCAGTTAAGCGTGCTTAGGCGACAGTAGTGCTATGATGGGTGACCACTCGTAGGAAATTATTGCGTTGAACCGTCTATTGATACTGTGCATTTTATTTCCTTTTATTTGTATTTTATTTTAATGTTGATGCCGGAGAACTCGATGATTAACTCTGAAAACGTCGTCGATTGGATGCCTCAGACTAAAAACATGAGCCGTGGGGCCCACTCGACAGATCCGCACATCTCGTGTGGTGGCCGCTCGAAAATCACCATAACTTCTTGCACGATCGTCTGATTCGCCATTTTCACCCCAATCTGGAAAGATCTCCGTGGGGCGCACGACGTGTAGATGAGCAGCAGGCACATCTGGCGGGACACGTATCTCCGATTTCGACTAGTTCGAAGCCTTACATGACCAATCGATCAACATAATTTACGGAAAATCTCCAAGCGTGACCGCACTGACACAGATCTCATGAGGACTCTTCAATGTTGCGAGAGCGTTATGATGGGTGACCTCTTAGGAAGTCACCATGTTGAACCATCTATTGATGCTGCCCATTTTATTTCTTATTTATTTTATTTTATTTTACCATTGACGCCACAGAACTCAGCGATCGACTTCGAAAATGTTATCGATGGGATGCCTTGGACAGAAAAACACGAGCCGTGGGGACCACCCGGCTGATCCACGCATCTCATGTGGAGATGTCACGAAAATCGCTATAACTTCGTGCACGATCATCCAATTCACCATTACGACCCAACCAAAAGATCTCCGGAGCGCATATGAGATGAAAAGCATCTAGCGGACTCGTATCTTAGATTTCATTTCAAAACCGCGGCATGACCGGTTCGCATGAGCACAATTTGTAAATATCCGCCGAAGGCGACCGCACACCGATCCCATGAGAACTCTTCGCCTAAGCGTGCTTGGAGAGAGCAAGATGATGACCTCCAGGAAGTCGTTGTGTTAAACCATCTATTGACGCCCATTTTATTTCCTTTTATTTGTATTTTATTTTAACGCGTTGATGTTGGAGAACTCGACGATCGACTCCAAAAAATGTCATCGGCGGGATGCCTCGCATCAAAAACATGAGCCATGGAGCCCACACGGCTAATCCCCGCATCTCGTATGGATGCTGCATAGAAATCGCCATAACTTCGTGCACGATCATCCGATTCGCCATTATGACCGCAATCTGTAAAGATCTCGTGAAGCACTATGATGAGATGTAAAGCGCATTTAGTGGGACAGATTCGATTTCTACTATTTCAAAACCTTACCGCGACACATACAGTTTTCGGATGAGCAGAATTTTTGACAAATCTCCAACGGGCGCGACTACACCAGCACACCAGATCTCGTGAGAACTCCTCAATAAAACGTGCTTGGCGTGAGCATTATGATAGGTGACCTTATAGAAATCCATGTTGAACCATCTGCTGATGCGCCATTTTATTCCTTTATTTTTTATTTTATTTTATTTTATCGCTGATGTAGAACGACAATCAACTCAAAACGTTATCGATGGGATGCCTGACCGATAAACATGAGGCATGGGGCTAATTGATCCGGTTCGTATGGAGGCCGCACGGAAATCTCCATAACTTCGCACACGATCATCTGATTTGCCATTATTTTATCGTTATCTCTGCGGGGCGCACGATGCGTAGGCGACCCGCATCTATCGTGACTGTATCTGATTTTGACTATTTGAAGCCTTACTGCGCGGACGGGTTCCGGATGAGCACAATTTGTCGCAGAAAAGTAACCAACGCACACATATCCCATGATAACTCTTCGCCAAGCGTTTGTGCTTGGTTGAGCAATACTGTGAGGTCCCAAGGAAGTCATCATGTTGAACCATTTGTTGATGCTATGTATTTTATTTCATTTTATTTTTAATTTATTTTAGCATTGATGCTGGAGAACTTGACGATCGACTCCAAAAACATCATCGATGGGATGCCTCCGAAAAAACAGCCGGGGTCTATTAGGCGACGCACATCTTGTGTGGAGGTCACAAAATTGCCATAACTTACGATTGTCACACCATTATGACCCCAACCAAAAAGATCTTCATAAAGATGAGTAGATGAGTAAAAGTTCATCGAGAACCGATCTTCGATTTCAGCTATTTCCTCTTTCCACAAAGACGATCGTTCCGCGTGAGCATAATTTGTGGCAAATCTCCAGGGTGCGCCATCGATCCCATGAGAAATCTTCGAACCGTGTTTGCGAGCAAGCGAATGGGTGACCTCGGGAAATCATCGTGTTGAACCATATGTTGATGTCGTGCATTTTATTTCTTTTTATTTGTATGTTATTTTAACGACTATGCCGGAGAACTCGGCGATCGACTCCAAAAACGTCATTGTTGGGATGCCTCGAACAAAAAAACACGAGCCGTGGGGCCCACTAGGCTGATTCACGCATCTCGTGTGGAGGCCGCACGAAAATTGCCATAACTTCGCACACGATAGTTTGATTCTGCATTATGACCCCAAGAAAATATATCCAGGCGACGACGCTGCAGATGAGCCATAAGCATCAATAAACCCGTATCTCCGATTTCAGCTATTTCGAAGTCTTACCGTAGCACGAACGGGTTCCGCATAAGCACAATTTACTCCAAATCTCTAGCGGGCACGACCGCACCAGAACAACAGATCTCATGAGAACTCTTCCGTTAAGCGTTTGAAAAGATATGATGGGTGACCTCCCGGAAGTTGGTCATGTCTGTTCATTCCACCCATTTCATTTCCTTTCATTTTTTTGTATTTTACCATTGACGTTGGAGAACTCAAAAGTCAACTCCGAAAATGTCATTGATTGGATTCCTCGGACTGAAAACCACGAGCCGTGGGGCCCATGCGGCTTATCCGCGTGTCTCGTGTAGAGGCCGCACAAAAATCAACATAACATCGTGCATGATCGTTCGATTCGCCATTATGATCCCAATCGTGCACGACGCGCAGATGAGCCATGTGCCGGGACCCGATCTCTCGATTTCGGCATTCAAGTCTTATTTATGGCATGACGGATGAGCACAATTTATAGTCTAGTGAGTGACTAAAGACACCGATCCCATGAGAACTCTTTTAGTTAAGCATGAATTGGGCGAGAGCAGTACTATGATGGGTGATCTCCTAGGAAGTTATCGAGTTAAACCATCTATTGATGCCGCTAATTTTATTTCCTTTTTTTTATTTTACCGTTGGCGCCGCAGAACTCGGTGATCGACTCCGAAAATGTCATCGATGGGATACCTCGGACTAAAAAGCACACGCCATGGGGCCCACTCTGCTGATCCGCGCGTATCGTGTGGAAGCCGCATAAAAATCACCATAACTTCGTACACGATCGTCTAATTCACAATTATGACCCTAATCCGGAAATATCTTGGGCGCACGACGCGCAGATGTGCCATAGGTATCTCCGATTTTGGCTATTCCAAAGCCTTACCGGCATGGGTTCCAGATGAGCATAATTTGTAGCAATGCTCTAGTAAGCGCAACCAGACCTGTACACTAGATCTCATGAGAACTCTTCAACTAATTGTGCTTGGGCGAGAGCAGTACTATGATGGTGACTTCCTCGGAAGTCGTCATGTTGAACCATCTATTGATGCCGCTCATTTTATTTCCTTTTATTTGTATTTTAATTTAACGTTGATGCCGAGACCTCGATGATCGACTCCGAAAATGTCATCGATGGGATCCCTCAGACTGAAAAACACGAACCATGGGGCCCACAAGACTGATCCGCACGTCTCGTGTGGAGGCCGCACAAAAATTGCCTTAACTTCATGCATGATCGTCTTATTCTCCATTATGACCACAATCCGAAAATATCTCTACGGGGCGCATGACACGTAGATGAGCCGCAGGTGGATTTGGTGGGACCCATATCTCCGATTTCGAATCCTTAATGCGGCACAGACGGGTTCTGCATGAGAACAATTTTCGGCAAATCTCCCGGACCTCACCCACACGGATCCCATGAGAACTCTTCGCCAGCGTGTTTTTGAGCAAGACTATGATGGGTGACCTCTTCGGAAGTCATCTTGTTGAACCATCTGTTGATGCCACCCATTCTATGTCCTTTTAATTTTATTTTATTTTACCGTTGACACCGAAGAACTCAGAGATCGACTACGAAAACGTCGTCGATGGGATGCCTGATCAAAAAAACACGATGTGGCGCCACGGGATCCATGCCTCGTGGAGGCCACACGAAAATCGCCAAAACTTCACGCACGATCTTCTGATTCGCAAATATGACCCAAATCCAAAAAGATCTTTATGGGGCGCACGACACGCAGATGTGCTGTATATGCATTTAGCGAGACCCTTATCTTCGATTTCGGCTATTTCGAAGCCTTACCGTGGCACGGAAGAGTTTTGCATGAGAACAATTTGTGGCAAATCTCCAGCGGGCGCGACCGCACCAGCACACCAGATCCTATGAGAACTCTTTAGTTAAGCATGCTTGGGCGATAGCAGTACGATGATGGGTGACCTCCTGGGAAGTCGTCGTGTTGAATGATATGTTGATGCCTCCCATTTTATTTCCTTTTATTTTTATTTTATTTTATTATTGCAGCTGGAGAACTCAGCGATCAACTCCGAAAACTTCGTAGATGGGATGCTTCGGACTAAAAAACACGAGCTGTGTGGCCCACTAGCTGATCTGCGCATCTTCATGCACGATTGTCTGATTCTCCATTAACACCACAATCCGGAAAGATCTTTGCGGGTGGCACGATGAGCAGGTGAGCCGCAGCGATCCGGACGGCATATATCCGATTTCAATTTTAAAGCTCATCTGCGCGCACAATTTACTGAAATCTCCAACGGTAACCTCACCAAAGACACCGATCCCATGAGAACTCTTCTGCGGCGAGAGCAAGATTTTGATGGGTGAGCTCCTCGAAAGTCATCGCGTTGAACCATCTATTGATGCGCCCATTTTATTTCCTTTTAATTTTATTTTATTTTACCGTTGATACCGGAGAACTCAACGATCAACTTCGAAATCATCGTCGACGGGTTCCGCATGAGCACAATTTGCTGTAAATCTTCAGCGGGCGTGACCACACCAGCACATCAGATCACATGAGAACTCTTCCATTAAGCGTGCTTTGGCAGATTATGATGGTGACCGGTTGTCATGTTGAACCATTTGTTGATGCCGCCAATTTTATTTTCTTTTATTTTTATTTTATTTTACCATTGACGCCGGAGAACTAAGAAATCAACTCCGAAAATGTCATCGATGGGATGCCTCGGACTGAAAAACACGAGCTATGGCGCCCACGCGACTAATCCGCACGTGTCGTGCAGAGGCCGCACGAAAATCACCATAACTTCACGCACGATCGTCCGATTCGCCATTATGATCCCAATCTGGAAAGATATTCATGGGGCGCACGACGCGCAGATGTCACAAATGGGCATCTAGGGACCAGATTTCGATTTTGGCTTTTAGAAGCCTTAGCGCGGTATACCGGGTTTCATGAGTAAAATTTACGTGAGAACTCTTCGCTAAGCTGCTTGAGAGCTGATATGATGGGTGACCCATGGAAGTCATCGCATTGAACTATCTGATGCCGCCATTTTATTTTCTTTTATTTTTTTAATTTACCGTTGATGTGGGGACCACTCGATTGATCGCGCATTTCATGTGGAGGCCGCATGAAAATCGCCATAACTTTGCGCACGATTGTCCGATTCGTCATTATCACCCCAATCTAAAAGATCTGGCGACGACGCGAAGATGAGCCACAGCGATCGAAGGACCAGATCCGATTTCATCTATTTCTAAGCCTTACATGAACTCATGAGCACAATTTATGCAAATCTCCAGAGGTGACCGCACTGCAGTAACTATGATGGGTGATCTCTTGGGAAGTCGTCGTGTTCAACCAAAAGTTGATGCCACTCATTTTATTTTCTTTTAATTTTATTTTATTTTACTGTTGACACAGGAGAACTCGGAGATCACTCCAAAAACGTCATCAATGGGATGTCTCGGGCTGAAAAGCATGAGCTTTGGGGCCCACGCAGCTGATCCGCGCGTCTCGTGTGGACGCCGTACAGAAATCACCAAAACGCGCGATCGTCAGATTCTCCATTATGACCCCAATCCGGAAAGATCTCTGTGGGGCACACGACGCGCAGATGAGATGCAGATCCGGCGACCAGATCTCGATTTTGATATTTCAAGTTATCGCACGATGGGTTCCACATTAGCACAATTTGTGACAAATCTCCAATGGGCGTGACCGCACCAAAGAAACCGTATCACATGAAAACACTTCGCTTTAGCGTGCTTGGAGAACAAGATCGTGATGGGTGACCTTTGGAAGTCATCGTTGAACCATCTATCACGCCCATTTTATTTTCTTTTATTTATATTTTATTTTACTGTTGAAGCCGAAGAACTCGGCGATCGACTCCAAAAATATTGTCGATGGGATGCCTCAGACTGAAAAATATGTGTCGTGGGGACCACGTTGCTGATTCGCACATCTCGTTTGGAGGCCGTAGGGAAATTGTCATAACTTCGTGTACAATCGTCTGATTCTCCATTATGACCCCAATCCAAAAAGATCTCCGTGGGGCCACTACATGTAGATGAGCAGCAGGCGCATCTGGCGGGACCCGTACCTCTGATTTTAGCTATTTCGAAGCCTTACCGCAGGACTGATGGGTTCCGCATGAACATAATTTATGATAAATCTTCAATGGCGGATCACTCCGACACCGCATCCCATAAGAACTCTTCAATTAAGCTGCATGGGCGAGCGATGATGGGTGACCCTGGGAGGTCATCGTGTTGAACCATCTGTTGATGCTGTCTGTTTTATTTCCTTTTATTTTTTTTATTTTACCGTTGATGTTGGAGAACTCGGATCGACTCCAAAAATTTCATCAATGGGATGCCTCGGACTGAAAAACACGAGTCATGGGGCTCGCTGATCGATCCGCGTCATTGTGGAGCGACGAGCCTCAACTCGTAACACGATCGTCCGATTCGCCATTATGTCCCTAATCCAGAAAAATCTCCGCGGGGCACATGACTCGTAGATGAGCCACGTATCTGGGACTGTATCTCGATTTTGCTATTTCAAGCCTTACCGCTGAATGGATGGGTTCCGATGAGCACAATTTGTGAAAAATAATGCACCGCAACACACTATGCCCATGAGAACTCTTCGCTAAGCTTAAAGTAGAAGAGCACTATGATAGGTGAACTCTTGGGAAGTCACATGTTTAACCATCCGCCGCACATTTTATTTCCTTTTATTTTATTTTATTTTACCGTTAACGGAGAACTCGACGACAAAATATCATCGATGGGATGCCTCCGAGGGTCCACGCCATCCGCGGCGCCTTGTGTGGAGGCCACATGAAAATCGCCACAACTTCGCTCCCGATCGTCTGATTCACAATTATAACCCCAATCCGAAAAGATCTTTGCAAGGCCCACGACGTGTAGATGTGCCGCAGGTGCATCTCGCGGGACCCGTTTCTTCGATTTCGGCTATTTTGAAGCCTTAGCGCGGAACGGACGGGTTTCGCATGAGCATAATTTATGAAAAATCTCCAGCGGGAGCGATCGCACCAACACACCAGATCCCATGAGAACTCTTCAAGCTGTTTGCGAGAGCAATACTATGATGGGTGAAAGTCGTCATGTTGAACCATCTATTGATGTTGCCCATTTTATTTCCTTTTATTTTTATTTTATTTTCCCGTTGATGCCATAGAACTTGGCGATCAAATCTAAAAATATCATCGATAGGATGCCTCATACTGAAAAACTCGACTTATGGGGCCCACACAGCTGATCCGCACATCTCGTGCAGAGGCCACATGAAAATCTCCAAAACTTCATGCACGATTGTCGATTCGCCATAATGACTGCAATCCTGAAAGATCTCCGCGGGGCACATGACACGTAGATGAGCTGCAGGCGCATATGGAGGGACTCGTATCTTCGATTTCGGCTATTTCAAAACCTTACCGCGGCACGAAACTGTCCCTCATTAGCACATTTTGCGACAAATCTCCGGCACGCACTCAAATTAGATCCCATGAGAACTTTTCAGTTAAGCGTGCTTGGGCGAGAGTAATACTATGATGGGTGACCTCTTAAGAAGTCATCGTGTTGAACCATCAGTTGATGCCACCCATTTTATTTCCTTCTATTTTTATTTTATTTTACCGTTGACGTCGGAGAACTCGGTCACCGACTCCCAAAACGTTGTCGATGGGATGCCTTGGACTGAAAAGCACGAGCTATGCGGCCCATTCGGCTGATCCATGCATCTTGTGTGGAAGCCACATGGAAATCGCCATAACTCAGGCATTGTCCGATTCGCCATTATGACCAATCCAAAAAAGATCTTCGTGAGGTGCACGAATCACGATACGCGATCTAGCAAGACCATTCTAATTTTGGCTATTTCGAAGCCTTGCCGCAGCACGGACGGGTTTCACATGAGCACAATTTGTGACAAATCTCCAGCAGGCGCGACCGCTCTAGTACGCTAAATCCCATGATAACCCTTCGGTTAAGCATGCTTGGGCGAGAGCAGTACTATGATGGGTGATCTCCTGGGAAGTCGTCGTGTTGAACCATCTATTGATGCCGCCCATTTTATTTGCTTTTATTTTT
This sequence comes from Cymbidium sinense, assembly GCA_021442155.1. Classification (NCBI taxonomy): domain Eukaryota; kingdom Viridiplantae; phylum Streptophyta; class Magnoliopsida; order Asparagales; family Orchidaceae; genus Cymbidium; species Cymbidium sinense. The sequence goes on from JAKCPB010000139.1 coordinate 152,828, forward strand.
AATTTATTTTACCGTTGACGTCACAGAACTCGACAATCGACTTCAAAAACGTTGTCTATGGGATGCCTCGAACTAAAAAACCCGAGTCATGGGGCCTACTCGGCTAATTCGCGCTTCTCATGCGGAGGCCGCACGGAAATCACCATAACATCACACGATCCCGCCTATGACCCTAATCGGAAAGATCTCCGCGGAGAACGATGCCGCGCTGATCGATGGGACCCAGATTCTCCATTTCGGCTAGTTCAATCCTTATCATGAACAAACGGGTTACGATGAGCATAATTTGCGAAATCGCCGAGCACGCACCAAAGACATCGATCTTATGAGAACTCTTCGCTAAGCGGCCGAGAGCAGTACTATAATGGGTGACCTCCTGGAAGTCGCCGTTGAACCATCTGTTGATGCGACCCATTTTATTTCCATTTTTTATTTTATTTTATCGTTGACGCCGCAGAACTCGAAGATCGACTCCAAAAATGTCATCAATGGGATGCCTCACACTGAAAAAGACGAGCCGTGGGGCCCACGCGGTTGATCCACGCAACTCGTGTGAAGGCCGCACAGAAATCACCATAACTTCTCGCACGATCGTCTGATTCATCATTATGACCTCATTCCAGAAAGATCTTCACGGGGCGCGTGATGCGTAGATGTGCCGCATGTGCATCTCGAGGGACCCGTATCTCCGATTTCGGCTATTTCGAAGCCTTACGGCGATCGCGATGAGCACAATTTCGACAAATCTAGTATGACCGCTCAAAGACACCAAATTCTATCGAACTTTTCGCTAAACGTTGGGCGAGAGAGCGATCATGATGGGTGATCGCTTGTTATTGAAACCATCTATTGATGCCTCCCATTCTATTTCCTTTTATTTTTATTTTATTTTATCGTTGACATCGCAGAACTACATCGACTCAAAACTTCATGGGTCTGCATCAAATACATGAGTTGGGGCCCATGCTGATCGCACATCTCGTCTAGAGGTCGAACAAAATCGCCATAACGCCGCGCACGCATCCTTCCGATCATTATGACCCCAACCAAAAGATTTCAATGCGGCGATGACGTCGAATGCCGCAGATCCATCTAGCGGACGGTATCTCCGATTTCGCTATTTTGAAGCCTTATCGCGCATGGTTCCGGAGCACAATTTGGCCAAAACTCCATGACCGCATCACTCACCATATCCCATGAGAACTATTCGCTTAAGCTGCTTCGGCGAGAGCAAGATTATGATGGGTGACCTCCGGTCGTGTTGAACCAACCGTAGATGCCCATTTTATTTCCTTTAATTTTTATTTTTACCGCTGACGCCGAGAACTCGATGATCGACTCAAAATGTCATTGATTAGATGCCCCTAATCGAAAATACCGAGCGGCCCACGCCGATATACGCGATCTCATGCGAGGCGCATAAATCACCATAACTTCATGCACCATCCGATTCGCCATTATGACCCCAATCTGAAAAGATCACTATGAAGCGCGTGATGCGCAGATGTGCTGCAGGCAAATCTGGAGCGACCCGTATCTCCATTTTCGACTAGTTCGAAGCCTTACCGCGACACGGACAGGTTCTACATGAGCATAATTGATGCAAATCTCTAACGAGCACGACTTCACCAGCACACCAGATCACATGGAACTCTTCAATTAAGTGGGCATGAGCGAGAAAGATTTATAATGGGTGACCTCGAAGTTGCCGATTGAATCATCTGGATGCCGCATTTTATTTTATTTTATTTTTATTTTATTTTACTGCTGACGCCGGAGAACTCAAAATCGACTCAAAATGTCATCGAGATGCTTTGATTGATAAACATGAGACACGGCCGATCCGCTCATGTGGAGGCCGCACGGAAATCACCATAACTTTGTGCACGATCGTCCGATTCACCATTTTCATCCCAATCTAGAAAGATCTTCGTAGGGTGCACGATGCATGAGCGCAGCGCATCATGCGGGACCGATCTCAATTTCGCTAGTTCAAGCTTTACCGTGGCACCGGTTCCGCATGAGCATAATTTGCGACAAATCTCCAACAAAGCGTGTCTTACCAAAGACACTAGATCATATTAGAACACTTCAGTTAAGCGTGCTTCAACGAGAGCAATACTATGATGGGTGACCTCCTGGAAGTCATCATGTTGAACCATCTTTTGATGCCTCCCATTTTATTCCCTTTATTTTTATTTTATTTTATTTTTTCATTGACCTCGGAGAACTCGATGATGGACTCTAAAAACGTCATCGATTGGATGCCTCAGACTAAAAAACTTGAGCCGTGTGGCCCACGCACCTGATCCGTGCATCTCGTACCAAGGTCGCATGAAAATCACCATAATTTCGTGCACGATCGTCCAATTCGCCATTATGACCCTAATCCCGATAGATCTTTGTGAGGCGCACAACGTGAAGATGTGCCGCAAGCGCATCTAGTGAGACATGTATCTCCATTTTTGGCTAGTTTGAAGCCTTATGGCGACGTGACGGTTCTTCATGAGCACAATTTGCGTAAATCTACACGGGCGCAAGATGCACCAAAGACACCAAATCACGTGACAAATCTTCAATTGC